>APFE031009284.1:0-40443 GCA_000404065.3 Pinus taeda
GTCTAGGCTCATGGGAAGTACCTCTCATCTGATCAATGAGTAGGGAAATGAGGATAGGGACCATAGTAGTACTATCGATGGATGCGTCACTGTATCTATCATACTCCCTAAGCTAGGATGACCTACATTGATCTGGGATCAATGATACTGGTCTGGGATCAGTGAGAGTGGTACACACTCTAGTGTCCATTTCAGCAATGGAAGTCAAGTTTCAGGTTGACACTCATCGATGGAAAGGTACGTGTTTGAAAATAGAATTTTCAAAGATGTTTTTGTGTTCAGGATTGTATCAGGTTGTAGGAAGTCCACTGGGGACCATGTCCATCGACACATAGCACCAAAGGTCTATGAGTTAGATGGTGATAGGGATGACTGAATTCAAAAAGAGCATGAAAGTACATGTTTGAGATCTACCGAAGGAAAATCTTACAAGGGGACCATTCCCCTCATGTAGCAGGTCCACATGTTTGGAACAACTCGAGGGGTTTGAGATTCATGATCGAGAATCTCATGTATACATGTGGAAGAAAGCCCTCTATGGCTTGAAGAAAAACACCCCATGCGTAGTATGAGAGGATTGATAGTTATTAAATGAAGTTGAGATTCACTAGGAGTGAAACCGATCCAAACCATTACCCAAAGGTTGTGGATGATAGACCTCTCATATCGGCACCTTATGAGGATGACCTATTTCTGACATGTGCACTCTCTCTGATTTGCAGAAGTAAGAGGGAGTTGGATTCCGAATGTGGAATGATAAACTGCAAGCTTGTGACTACCTCAAGGATCTTAACTTTAAGAAGTTATATGGTAGTGATGTCGGACCAGATTTGGGAAATGCCTCTGAGTTTCATAAACTCATTTGCGTTGATGTTCTTGGTGAACTTCCGTCCAAACATATGTTTTGCAGTTAGCATGGCGAGCTCATAATTGGTTGAGCCTTGCTTGATTGGTGCCAAAAATCTTCTGAGATATCTTCAGGGCACAATATCTCATGGATTGAGATACACTGTCGGAAATATGAAACTCCATGATTATTCGAATACTCAATGGGCAAGCAGTGTGGAGGATCACTAGAGAACTTCTTAGTGCTAGTTCTCTTTGGATTCTGCTTCAATATCATGGATGAGAAGGAAGCAGAAGTTGGTTGCTATAAGCACCATTGAGACTGAATACATAGCCACGATTATGATCTTGTGTGAAGCTGCATGGTTGCAGAAGCTCTTAAGTGAGCTGTTTGTACACATGATGAATACCACTGTGATTCTCTGTGACAACTAGAGGTGGGATTCAATTATTGATGAATCCCATATTTGATGATTTCTCGAGCAGATAGACATTAAACATTGCCTTATCTTGGATATGGTAAGTCGATGAGCAAGGAGGCTCCATCACATTAAGACTGATGTACAGGTCGTAGAAAGTTTGTCAAAGCCCTGGGGAAAGGTCAAATTTGTGACTTTCCCGAACGACTTGGAGTCATTGAGAGACCTTCTTATAAGGGTCATGCATGTTGCATGCATTGAGCTTTGGGAGCTTTGGGGAGCTTGGGGTACTTACTGGAGCAACACACGACCACAGGGTGACTCACCCTCCTCTGGTGGTGTGCTATGGACAGGATGATTAGTTCTCCTGTGGGATGGGATGATTAGTTCTCCCATGGTGACTGTGGACATGATGATTCATTCTCTTGTGGGCCAGGATGATTCATTCTCCATCGCGACTGTGAAACAGGATGATTTGTTCTTCGTGGCAACTGTGAACAGGATGATTCGTTCTCTGTGGTGACTGTGGAACAAGATGATTCGTTCTCCTGTGGGACAGGATGATTCATTCGTTGTGGTGACTGTGGACAAGATGATTCGTTCTCCTCTGGGACACGATGATTTGTTCTCTGTGGTGACTGTGGAACATGATGATTCGTTCTCCTGCGGGCTAGGATGATTTGTTCTCTATGGCATCCACTGAAAGGATGATTTGTTCTCCTATGGACAGGATGATTCATTCTCTTGTCGAGGCATCCTACCCATGCAATCTCGGGCTCATGGGAAGTTCCTCTCATCTACTCAATGAGCAGGGAAATGAGGATAGGGGGACCATAATAGTACTATCAATGGATGCATCATTGTATCTACCATACTCCCTATGCTAGGATGACCTCCATTGATCTGGGATCAATGATACTGATCTGGGATCAGTGAGAGTGGTACACACTCTGAGATTGACTTTGGGTCAGTGGAGGATGGTATGATACATCCTCGGTCATTTCTTCTTCTTCATAGTTCGAGCAAGAACCGAGCAGGACAAGGCAAAGTAGAGAAAAGAAGAATAGAGCAGAGCAGGGGTCAAGCTGTATAGGGCAGTGCATTTGATGGATGAATAGTAGCGACGATCACACGAATTGTTGATAGAGTTCTCCTTAGTTGAGAGGGAGTGTTAAAATTGGCAACTAGGGCCAAACTCCATGTGGATCAGCTTATTTGTGACTACTAATATTTTTCCTAGATTCCTCTCATCGAGAGGTGTAGGACTGATCTAAAGATTATCCAATTCCGTTAGCTATTTATGGAGATATGAATTTATTTTGACTATGGAGAAATTGTCAAAGTCGACCAGCAACTTATGTAGGCTGAGAAGCCCAATAGTCATGTCCATTCAACCTCAATGTTTTGCATATAAATACAAGGAGCATTCTCCTCATTTGGACACTTTATCATCACACACTTGGGATCTCTTCCTCTCTCTACTTGTCTCTGGGTTTTAGTAGGAGGAGAGATCCTAAGGGATAACGTTGCCCTGACCCAGAGGGAAGAAAGCCGGAACTGTCAGAAAAGCCGAAACTGTCGGAAAAGCCAGAAAAGCCGAAACTTTTGGAAAAGTCGGAAAAGCCGGAACTGTCGGAATTGCTGGAAAAGCCAGAATTGCCGAAAGAGCCGGAATTCCCAGAAAATCTGGAAAAGTCGGAGCTGCCGGAACTTCGGGAAAAGCCAGAATTCCTAGAAGAGCAGTAAAAGTCGGAAAAGTTGGAAGTGCCAGGACTTTCGGAAGAGCCGGAAGAGCCGAAAAAGTCGGAAAATCTAGAAAAGCCTGAACTGTCACTCAGAAAAGCTGGAACTATCGAAACTACCGGAAAAGCCAGAACTACTCGAAAAGCCAAAAAATCTAGAACTGTTGGAGCATCTCTCTTCAAAGGAGAGTAGCATGCAAGGGACAACTAAGTAACATTAGGACAATTGTATGGTACTTAGCAGCAAATACACCAAGCATGCAATGTTAAAGCTCGCATGCAAGGACAACTAGCATGCAACAACAAGCATGCTAGGGACAACAAGCAAGCAAGGGACAACAATCAAGCAAGTTGCTGCCAACACATAGGTCAGGATGGCAACATGGTGCAGCAATGGCACATAATGGAGTACAGTGATGGGTATATTCATGATTAATGAAACGTGATGAGATGCACCATAGTGACGATGGTTGCAGCATGGTGCAGTGTGGTGAGGTGCATCATGATGACGAAATGCAACAAAAAGGATAGGTGAAGGAGTCACCTTGGAGAATCAGTTGAAGCAGAATGTCTTCAACTGATCTCATGTATCATCTTCTTAGAGATGATCTATGCTGTTATCTAGATAAGTTGATAAGTTAAAGTGTTGACTTCTGTTGTAAACGTACTTTCTCTATCTCTAGCTTGAATTATTGGTTTTCTTTGGCTCTAAGCTTATGATTTCTTTAGATCCAAGCTTATTTACCTTTTAGCATACACATTTTCATAAAGGCACAGAGAAATACAAGATTCAATAAATTTTGTCACAGGTATAGACAAGTCACCTGTTGATTTCGAAAAAAAATTCTTAAGGTCTTTGATGTTCAGGATCCATGATTTTCCTAGGAAATAGATGATTTTGATGAAACAACAAGTAATAATGCACCCCACCTCTATTCAATATATACTAGCACCTACAAACCACACTCTAGTGATAATTGAATCACTGAATTGAACAAAGGCCATGCTTCCATGAGTGTTCAATGCAATTTAATAAGGTTGGGAGCCTTTAAATAAATGGACTGAGGTGATGAGCATGATGAGCATGGGGAGGAAACTACCTAGGAATGGGTGGTCATTTCAAGGAACTACCATAAGAAAAATTGATGACCTAGTTCAGGCACAAAAACTAACAACAACGTACATGGGCATGGAGTAAGTACTAGGATGAGGCCATGGGTTATAAATGGGCATGGAGCAAATACATTCTTGAGCAAGCCCTATAATTTCCCAAGCGAGTGTTCATGCTTCTCATGTGATAGGTGAAGACATGGTAAGCACTTTGACAAAGGTGACTACCACTGGAACTTTGTGACTTGATATACTGATTATGGTTAAACCCTCTAAAATGAATGGCTTTCGTACTCTTAAATTGTCACTAGCATTCTGTGACTCGATATATGGATTATGCTTCAACTAGCTACTAAAATCAATGGCTTTCAAACTCTTAAATTTGCAAAGTGGCACAGGCCATTTCTTTATGGCTAGTTGGGTAAAGTAAAGTAAACCCTATTATGTGTTTTTTATCCCACTATGCCATGTTGTAGCTCTATCACTGTTCACTTTCCCTCTACACGATCATTCCTTGGTTCTGGATATTTTGGATAAATGGGTGCTTATTCAGTCGCACCTAAACTTGCCTCCCCCATCCTTATTCTGGTCATACACTCTCATGAGGTCTCCTTCAGTAGATGGCTATGATGACATCAGGGCAATCTCCAACAAAGTATTCCTCTTGCCATGTTAATTTTCATGAGAGCCCTATAATTTCTCACTCCACTCCTCATCCTTTTCATGGGGTAGGTGAAGACATGGGTACGCCCTAGCTGTAGATGGCTATAACTACATGGCAACAATTGTGAGAGTTTTGGACCACAACTTTCCTGTTGAAATACACAAGGCAACTTCCCTTTATAGAGTCCACCACTGAGCTTCCATGTTAATACTCCATGGAGTTCATGCAAGAGTTCCATATGGAAAATTACAATTGGGCTAAGGAAAATGCAAACCGAGGTCTGTGATTGGCTCCTGTGAACAGTTTGCCAACCTGAAGCCCGCAGTGAAAGATACGTATGGGCTTAATTAAGTGGAAACTCTACCTGCATGGGAGAATAAAATTATTGTGGCCAAAAAACCCCCAATGTTTTCCAAATAAGGATGTATTGAAAGAATAAAATGTACTACTAGTAGTGGTCAGTAAAGAATGGTTATGTTCAATAAAAACCTAAGTGAGCTCTATGCTCAAGCCTAATTGCAAATCTTTGAAACCAACAAAACCCCTAGTTGAATTCTAAAAGCTCTTGCCTCATTGGTATTGGAAATAACATGCAGAGAGGAGAACAAAAAGGGGGAATTCAAATTAGAAAAGAAAAATGGAATCCAAAGAACTTGTAATTTGCAACGTTTCTCATGCCCTCATGAGGAACACATACCTGGTCAAATTATCTAGTGCAAACCTAAGAAAACAATAAAATTTAGGGAGAAGCGTAAAACTTAAATTCATTACAGAAAGGGTTACCTGAACTTGGTGTCCAAGGTTTGCCAATAGAGAAAGAGAAATTTTTGTGTGTACAGGGAAGCGAAGTTAACTTACCATATGAAATCCTAGAGGGTTTGGATAAACTGCACCGAAGAGCAAATGTCAACTTACGTGCCTCGTCAGAATTGAAAACAAGTTCGCACGCAGAAGAAAATCTTTAATAAATGAACCCTAGTAGCTTGGTGTGAAAAACTAATAACACAGCAAAGGAAAACGATAAAAATAGTATAAAAACAAACAGTGGAACTTCGAGTGACAACCTCGCCAACTGTAACACAAAATAGAGATATCTCAGTTACGTGTGGAGCCAAGCCATAGGTCTTTCTGGTAAAGAAATCAACGAAGGCTTAGCGTGCTCCTAACCACGAGATGGTGATAACAGAACCCTAAGATAAGCCTGTAAGATTGGGTAGAAACTGGGGTTACGGCTTCAACCCAACAATTAAAACCTAAACAATCAAATAAAAACTTGAAACAGTTCTGCAAAATGTTGGAAACCTGAAATGTATCAACCAAAACTTTACCTATGTAATGTATAGGACTGTGAGAAATTGAAACCCATCTGATTCCTCTGATTCCAGGACATGTTAAGAGAAAGGATATCAGTCTTGGAGTTTTTAGTGTTGGAAGAATCTCGGCATCTCTATAGAATTTATAATTTCTACCAGGGGATCCTAGTTACTGGTAATGTTTACCAACACCTGTGGGTTTTGGTGTAACCGCAAACACCTACGGGTTTTGGTGTAAGGGCAAACCGGTGTAAGGGCAAACCGGTTTTGGTGTAACCGCAAACACCTGAGGGTTTTGGTGTAACTGCAAACCTCCACATGCCCCAGAGTTGCATTTGAGCTCCACATGCCCTGGAGTTGCATTTGAACGGCAAACACTTGAGGTTTTTGGTGTAACCGCAAACCTCCACATGCCCCAGAGTTGCATTTGAGCTCCACATGCCCTGGAGTTGCATTTGACCGGGTATTGGAAAATCAACGCACCTCTATAGAATCTGTAATTACCACACTGAAGATCCTAATTAGTTACTGGTTTGTAAAATTTACCAATACCTGGTGGTTTTTCGGAATTACAACTTTACCAACACCTGCTGGTTTTTCGGAGTTACAACTCTGCTACAACAACTGAGCAAAGGGAAGCACAATGAAGGAGGTAGTTACCAAATGCTAACTGAAACACTCCCCACCCCCGCTGTAAACCCTAGGCCGATGAACAGCTGACTGAATGACAAGTCAACAGTCTGTATAGGTGACAACTCAAATGATGCCAGCAAACTGAGTGATAAATCATTGAAATTAGGGAAAACCATGCTTCTATTAAGATCAGTAGAGCCAAAATAAATTCTAACCAACAAATTAGTGTATATGAAATAAAACATTTTAGACCCCTCATCCCACATAGGTGCGGGGTATCATAGCCCTAACCACATAGTTACCATGGTAAGAAATTGTACAAAAGTAGTAAGAGTAGCGTTGTGGAAGGACCATTCTATAACCTTTATTAAAAGAAATGAACCAATTTAAGTTAAAAACAAATTAATCAAAATGAATACCGAGTATGTATAAGTTGAAGTAAAAGAAAAACAAAAAATTATTTGACAAGTAAAATTGACCATGCTATAGCCTTTATTCAAAGAAATAACGAATTTAAATTAAAAACAAATTAATCAAAATGAATACCAAATATTTATAAGTTTTTTCAAAATAAAAATAAAAAATTCAATAAAATTTGACATTTTAAATTTCGATAAAATTTGACATTAAGTAAAAATAAATAATAAAAATAAAATTTGAGGTATATATGGAGATTTTATAAAATAAAATAAAAATTTGAGGTGTTACATGGAGATGTACGGTCATTCAAAAGACCTATAATATAATAATATATAATATAATATAATATAATAAATAAATATAATAATTAATATGTATAATAAAATATTAATTTTTATAAATTGTAGTAAAATAAATATAAAAATGAGGGGTTACATGGAAGATGTTATGTATCATTAAATACATAGACTATTAATATATATAAATAATTAATCAATAAATATAGTGTATATATTAATTATATTTATATACATATAAATATATGTATATATAACTATATATAGTAAGATATGTATATCAAACTATTTAAGTTTTAGTAATGGAAGTTGTAAGAAATATTAGCTTGTTAGTAATTGAAAATTTAACTTTTATTAGTATTATTATTATTATTATTATTAAAAATACTCAAACTCCAAATAAAGAAAATTGACAAATAAACTAATAATAATAAGTAATTGAATCTTCTTACTTTCAATTAATTCTTTTTTTTGCACATTCAAATATTTTATTGATGATGATTATGGTTAATGTTCACTAAGACCAAACTTTGGTCTACCGGACTTAAAGAAAATGAATTATTTAGTTTGATTTAAGATTTTATTCCGATGCTCAAAAAGCAGGGAGAGAAGCCTCCCGAGCTCACTATAATTTTGACATGGTAAAAAGCTAGGAATGTCAGTATTGCAACAAAGATTATGAAACTAAGATCTAATGTGGTTGTACATGGGGCACTCTAAGAGGAAGTGATTTTCATCCTCAATGTTCATATTCTCACAAAAATGACAGATTTATTCCATACATGGTGTTTTAGGAACTTCCCAATGACCCGTTTCACTATGGAGCTCATGAGAGTTCATTGTAATCTTGGATATATTAATTTTCTTCTTTGAGCTAGTTAAAACCGAGAGATAATTTTGATCTTCTAGGGTGGGGTTGATTACCTCCTTATAATATCTTAATTTTCTTTTAACTACTAAATCTTTCTCACACCACATTTTTTCTTTGAACTTAGAAGTAACAATATTTTTAATGTTATTAATGTTTTGCAATGCAACATTCTTGTCAATCTCCCAATGGTTTAACGAGGCCTTGGTGTCTTTATACCAACCTTGTTTGAGCCTTAGGTGGTTTTGGCTGGAATTTAAATTTAGGTTAGGAAGTCTATGGTCTCCTATGTTATTGAGTTTGTGCTTGTACAATAGAAGCCTAGTCATAGCTAGGGTCTTGATAGGGGAAAGACCAAGTTCTATACAGAGAATAGGATAGGGTGTATTGCTTTTGCTTTTGAGGTTATATGATATAAAACACTTCTGGATTTGCTCAATCTTTCTCCAGGATTCTTTAGAGACGCTGCAACGCCAAAGCTCACATCCATATAAGATAACAGGAGTGACTAAAGTTTCAAAGAGGAACTTCTTTCTATCCCACATTACGAGGTTTGTCATTTTACAATTATTTTCAAGACCAAAATAAGCTTTCCACCCCCCATTAATCGTTTTCTCAATGTTATAGTTCCAGTTGAGCTTGTGATGAATATCAATTCCCAGGTACTTGTAAGAAGACACTTCCTCCAAGTTACTATTGTCATACATAAAATTAGTGTAAGTGTTCTTCTTCGATTTGATAATAATAACTTTTGTTTTGTCAGTGTTAACAGTCATACCCATGGTAGAGCAAAAATCCTTAAGAATTCTAAGTTTCTTATCAAGATTAGATGGGAACCTTGCGAGAAGAACAATATCATCAGCATAGAGAAGAAGGATGATGACTATCCCAGCTAAGATCTTGCGAGCACAACCTTCTTCTTCTAAACAACCTTCTAGCTTGTTGATGTAGATGCCAAATAGGGTAGGGGAGAGTAGACAAGCTTGTTTAACTATGATATTACACTTAATATCTTTTGACCACCCCTCATTTCTCTTTAACTTGGCAATTACTTCTCATATAACCTTATAGCGGCAACTCTCAACTCGAAAGGAACCTTTAGCTCTTCTAATCTATTCCATAGGTTGTTTCTAGGAACCGTATCGAAAGCCTTTCTAAAGTCCACACAGCAACAAAAGAGATTGGATTTATCATTGTGGCATTCCTCCATAATGATCCTAAGCGTAACAAGGTGGTCTGTTGTTGAGTGTTGCCTTCTAAAACCCACTTGGCCTTTAGCCCGCTTACCTTTACTTTCAAGCCATATGCTCAATTTATTTTCCAAAATAATACCATATAACTTGGCTAAGAGAGGACTAATCATGATTGTCTGATAATTAGAGGGGTTATTTGTATCCCCACTTTTAAAAATAGGGATAATGAGGCTCCCAGTCCAAGGCTTAGGGAACCCTTACTTAACCACTTGATTGAAAAGATTGTGGATGTGGGGGCTGAGGATAGGACCTCCAGTTTTTAAGATTTCCACTTGGTAACCTTCAACGTCCTTTGCTTTCCCATTTTTGAGGCATTTAACCCCAATATTAATATCTTCTAATGAGAAAACTTCTTTCGTTGTGAGCAGGGTTTCAAAGTTGCCGATGACATTTGGAGATTCATAAAGCTTTTTAAGATAGGAATTCCAGTCATATAAAGCAATTTTATTATTATCTTTAGTTTACCTAGTTAAAATCTACCTCAAGAATTTCTTCGGAGCTACCTTAGAGAGATGTAATAGATTCTCTTGTCTTTTACGAATATACTATCGTTTTTCCCTTTTAGTTAGGGCTTTGTATATTTTTATCTTGCCAATTTTAAGAGATTCATCAACAACTTCCTTAATTGATGTCCTCACACTTTTACAATCCTTGTCAGACCATGGGTTGGTTTTGTTTTTTCTTTTATTACTTGAAACTTCAATAGAGAACTTGTTAATAGAATATGAGAGGGTTGTAGTAAAATTATGATAGTGGTCTTCTATGTTGCCTGTACTAGATAAAGGAAAAAAATTAGTTTTTAATTCATTTAAAAAGAGATTGTTTTTATGTCTATCAAAGATTAAGCTCTTTCGTCTATAAGGATTATCTTAGATGGGATCTCTATGCATGACAAAATTAAGAGTTATAAGTAAAGGCCTATGATCAGAGTCAGGCTCGTGGTCATTTAAGATGTCAAAATTTATTAGTTCGTTGTATAAGGGGAGATTGGAAATAACATAGTCTACCACATTACTACCAAGCCCATGGATGCAAGTCATCTCATTAGAATTGGGCCACTTCTTTAGACCGTTGCAAATTATGAGATCCTGAGCACTACAGAGCTTGACTAGCTCCAACCCAAACAAATTCTCCCCAAAGGTCTTCAGAGCTCCTTTTGTACCGACTAGCCAGAGTAAGGTCTTCATCTAACCAAAGAGGATTAGGGTTGGAATGATTGCTTAGAAGAATAACTTTGTTGCTTGAAGTTTGAGCATTAAAGTCACCCATTAAAAGGATATTACCTTTGTTCCTTAGGCTAGAAATATCATTCTCTAAACCATTGTAAGGACTATTTTTATCTAGACTATTTTTATTATAGAAGTTAGAATTGATGGGGGAAAATAACAGATTGCTACGTAGGTCTTTTTATCATTAATGTCAGTAATATCTATCCAACTATATTGGTTGTAATGGTCGTTTTTATAAAACCTAGCATGGGGGGAAATTTTCTTCTTAATGTAACAAGCTATACCCCAATGCCTCTACAGGAGGATCGCTTGTTCCATGTAGACCATAGTGCAAAGCCATCTATGTTAGGGACCTTAGATTCTTCGTGCTCCCAATTTTCAACAAGCAATATAATATCAACATCGTTCGAGATCCAACTTAGCTTGGGGCCTTTGTTCCATGGAAAGCCCCGACAATTCCAGGAAAGAATATGGAGCATATTGAATTGCTATTTATTACTATATTTTTGGTTTCTATCTTGAATAACAGCTTTTCTATTTTTGATTATTGCCCATTTTCCTTCCTTCCTAGCTTCTTTTACCTTTTGAACCTCCTTTCTTAATTCTGCTTAATCTTCTGGAATGAGATCTTCATTTATAAATATTCTCGTTCATTTTAGACTTGAGATTTTACTAAGTATGTCATGCTTATGGTTAGTAGAGCTCACCTTTATTTAGATCAACCTTCCTTTATTCTTATTTAATTTCCCCAACCTTGTTGCTTTTATGAGACACATTGTTTCAATTTGTAATCTATTATGTAATTTTGTTTGGGTTATGGCTAAAGTATCCTCATCTACCTCCTCTTTCAAACCGAACATTATAAGGTTCAAGGCCCTTTTGTTATGCTGAAGGTCTAATTCTATCAATTTTTCATTTCATTTTTAATTGGTTTGATATCTAATTTACCTACCCCACTATATAGGGTGAGGCGGCTATTAACGTTTTCTTCTAGTCCTTTAATCATGTCCTTCATTTTAAGACTCTCTAAAGTATCAACACTCCTTGTTGGGATGTTTGGTTAGTATCTTGGTTTTGTTTTTCTATAACCTGCAACCTAGTCTCCATTGCCTCCATTTTATTCTCCAATAGTTATATTTTATTTTCTATTTGTTTTTGGATCTTGTCTTCAAGAGATGTGAATTTATTTTCTAACATGGCTTCTAACTCTGTTTGTAGCTTGACTTCTCTTTTTTCTCTACATTTCTCTAAAGACTCTATATATTCATACAGTTATTCAACGATATCCAATTTGCCTCACGATGAGTTTTCTTGATTTGCTACCAAAGGTTGCGAGGACTACAAGTACTGTGGGAAGTGACTATTTCAGAATCGGCACAAAAAATCCAAGAGACGAAAAGACTGTTTCGAATCAATGTGCCCTAGTTTCTAGAATCAACCATGCCCTTCATTATATCCATTGTTTTCAGAATTGAACCTGCCTAGTTTTTTAAGAATCGATGTCCCGCAGTATTTGAATCACCATAGATACTTTGGGCGTTTACCACGATACCTCAGATAAAATCAATCGTAGATTTTGAATATGTGTTGTGATTACATATATATTTATTTTTCTAAAGGTGGATATTAAAATAAATTAGTTAACATGCATATTAAAATTGTTTATATAAGTATATGAATTTTAATTGTTTATCTTGTTCTAATTACTCAAAAAATAAAATTAAAAGGTTTATTTATTTATGTATTTGAAATATCAAAATATAAATAATATTAACTTTATTAGATTTTATTTTAATTATTTCCAAAATATTTAAAAAGTTGATATAACTTACCTTTAATTTGAAATATTTTAAACCATTTCTCTTTGTATTAGGTTATAATAATCAACAATCAAACAAAAAAAACATAGTTAGAATGAGATTATTTTATAATATTTTTAGTAACCTAACAGAATATCTATTTATTTATTTATTTTTGATTATAGCCAAGATTACTTTTAAATTATTTTTAATTAGAGAATATTTTATTTTATTTAAAAGGGACACATGTAAAATCCACATTGACATTGATGTATTACACATCACTCTCAATATTATTGTGTATAGAATGAGGCTCCTCTCAAATCCAACCATTTATATATAATATATATATATTGTAATGAATATTGAAATAAATCTTTTTCAACTAATATTTTTTAAATTCATATGCAAATTCTTTATCAAACATTGAAAGAATTACACCATATGTCTTGACAAGAAACTTAAAATCGTTCTAGACTACTACTCCAAGATAGGAATGACTATTAATAGTAGCAAGACTAAAGTCATGATAATTACATCCAAGAAGATTAATCATCATAATTTGTAACACCCCAGACCACATTTACCCACTTTAACATACTTACAAGGGTAAACATGAATTGAGAGTTATTATGCATGACACACATTGCAATATGTAGTATGGAAATTGGGTCCACTTGTATAGAATATGATTGCAAATAATTAGGGACATGATCAACCTGATATCACGCTAAGTATCCCTAGTGATCATCTTTCATCTACTTAGCCACATAGATGAAGGCCTATCCGTGTGGCTAGAGACTTTGAGAAACATGGATGAAGGCCTATTTGTGTGTCTAGATGATTCCAACCACAGAGATAACCCATCCTCCCTACGATTGTAGCCACATAGATGCCCCAACTTCTGTGAAACTGTGGCAGAGATTTGCGAGTTACAAATCTTATTCTAGAAATTTAGGCCATTAATCAAACCAACTGCCTACATCTTTCTAACACTCTGTCATCAACATGTACAAATCATCATGCCCTATTCTTAGGCTCTGTTGTGTCTCATATTTCCCAACTACACACTATTAATTTTTTCAAACACTTAGTGACTATGGTATTTGTAGTCCATTAATGCATAGTTTGTTTCATGTATTTATTGGTTTCATGAGATGTCCATCAAGAAGGCTTGGTGCCCTCTCATATTCACTACAATAAAGCATATTAGCACATGCATCCATATAAAACATCCAAGAGCCATAAAACCATGAATTATATCCATATCAAGAGCTCATCATATACTAAGAAATACACCATGCATGTAACATATATTTAATGAGTAATGAAGCCAGAACAAACTAGTCACATAATCATCACATTAAATTAGAACTTGTGCTCATTTATCATGATTAATGAATAACATATATGACCATATGAATAGTACCAATTAATTCAGGGACTTCCACGTACCATCTGTTAGGATATTCCGACACATAGGAAATAGTTAAGTTCAACTTGGTCTAGTATAGAGTTAGGTATAGAGTTAGGTAAAGTGTGTTTCTTTACCGTTGTACATTTTGTAACTTACAATCCGACGGTCACGATATGTAGTGATCCGACGGTTCATTCTCTCCTCGGTATTCCCGACACTTGATCCGTGGCTTGACACCCGATTGGTCCATGAATTCTATTTAAAGCGCATGGAGGGTCATTTGTAGGTTAACCGTGCATGAGAGAAGCTTATGTAAATTTTCATTCTTTTATTAACAAATTGCCTGTAGTAGCCACGTTGGCGCAGGCCGTGGACTGTTTCCCTCTTTGAGGGTTTTAACCACGTCAAAAATACTGGTGTATTGATCTGTGATCTATTTGTGAGCGATGTCCTTTGGTGTTCTGTCTGAGGAACTTACCCTGTAAATTCCTACACCCTTTGATGGGAACGTTTCTCAACGAGCTCCCAAACTAGATAACTTAGTTGAATAACCATCATGCATTTCCAATTTTTTTATTATATTTTTTATAATGTTTCTTATTTAGTCGTGTTGAAAATAGCAACAAGAAATGCTAAAAATAGCATTTCAGGATATTCCAATTTTAATTTTTCCTTGAATTAAAATTGAGAATTCAAATTCAAATTTAGTCTCACCAGATTTTGAAAAATAATTAATTAATTCACCTTGAGTTAATTAGTTGGAGAAATTCAAACATGAAGTCTTTGTGAAGTCATGCAAAAATTATCCCTTTGATTGAGGAAGTTATCCCTTAATTAAGGAGATAAGGATGAGTTGTACTTGAGTTGTAATTAGTTAGCTCAGTTAACTGAGTTAAGTCTAGTTAGATTAGTTCCAAACAGTTTATGGAACTGATTGCGAGTTCAGTTAGTTAATGCATGCATTCATGCAACTAGTGTACTTCAGATAACTGAATATTCTCTCATTAATATCTCATGCATGTTAGTTCAGACAAAGACCCAGTTGAGATTAAAGGTAGGGATAGTGTACTATCAGTTGCAAGAATTTTCCTATGAGAAAATCTATTGCATGCAGAAGGAATTGATTCCCTGAGGATTGCGTAGTTTTACAGTGTATAAGAGCAATGTTCCACTTGGTTGAAGGTGAATCATCCCAGAGGAACAACACAAGGGAATAGGAGGCTTGGAGGACAGAGGAGAAGGCATATGTGTTGTCTATTCTGTCTATGAGTAGCAGTGAGGGATTGTACTGAGAGCTGGATAGCTGTGAGAGCTAAAGCTTTGTGTAATCCTTAGATATTTCCACTTGTATGATAATACAGATAGTGGGGTTTTTAGTTGAGGCTTTCCCCAGAGTATTCTTTTGTTTTTCATGTGTGATTGATTCTGCTTCTTTGTTATATGTGTTATGTTTGATCTTGCTCAAATCGATTAAGCTTTCGCAAGTTTGATAGTAGAAGTAGATTAAGTATTTTTCTCTAGTACATTGCATAATCAGATTAATCTATAGTGAGAATTTCTACATGATATTGGAGCAAAGGTGATCAGAGCTGTGAACAACATAATTGAGAAGGGAAAAGTTTGAAGTTTAAAGTTCTTGATTGCACGTACAAAATCGAATTCTTATCACACCTCAAAGTTCACCAATGGCGTTTAATGGCTTGAGACTCGAGTATGCCCTAGATGGTAGCTCAAGTTACATAGCATGGAAGGATTGCATGGAAGTAGTATTAGAAGAAAATGGTTTGAAGAATTTCATTGATCAAGAAATCCCCAAGCTAGCAGCAACTAATGCCCAAGAATTGGCAGAATGGAAGAAGTGTGTGGTGAAGGCAAGGAGGATTCTTCTAGAGGGAGTTTGAGACCATATTGTATCAAGTCTCCATGGGAAGGAGACTCTGTTTTCAATGTGGAAGACATTGAAAGACCTATATTAGAACAATAGTGACCAGAGGAAGCTAGCACTCAAGGACAAGCTTCGGAAAATCAAGTTTGAAAAGGGCAACATGATTTCTACATATCTAAACAAGCTCACCACTTGCAGAGATGAGCTTGGAAGCGCAGGAATAACGATAGCCAATGATGATATGGTGAGTCTTGCTCTCCTCGCTCTTCCTAAGAGCTGGCATAGCTACCAGGACTTAGTAAATGGAAGAGAGAAACTGCCAAATTGGGAATGACTGTGGTTGGATATGATGCAGGAGGAGATCAAGAGGAGCACCATAGATGGTTCTTCATCTAAGCATGATGATGAATAAAATCTAGCCTTAACTAGTAAGGCAAGGAAAGGGAAAGGGTAGGCTCCCCATTCCAAATTGAGTTCTTCCCATAGAGGGAAGAAGATTAACAAATCTAAAGTGATATGCTTTAATTTTCATGAGGTGGGCCATTATGCAACTAATTTTCCATTGAAGAAATCCAAGAAGGGATCTTCGAAAGGATCAGAAGGTGAGGCACTAGCCTCTCAGTTCGAATTGGATTTTACCCTCATCGCATGCATGGTTTCATCGATGGTGGGTTTTTTTTGGTACTTGGACAGTGGAGCCTCATTCCACATGACTGGCGATAAGAGTTTATTTAGTACCTTGGAGGAGAAAGACCTCAAGATGCGCATAAAGATGGGTGATGATGGAAAGTACCGTGTTTCAGGTGAAGGTACGGTTGTTTTTTATAGGGAGCATGGAGCTCCTCTCACCCTGACTGATGTAAAGTATGTGCCTGGACTGAAGAAGAACTTGGTATTGGTCGCGATGTTGGAAGACAAAGGCTATGATATAGTCTTCAGTAAAGGAAAGGTGTTCTTGAAATACATAGCCACGGGTCAGACCAAGAGGATTGGGATTCGAGTGAAGAATATCTATAAGCTGGAGGTAGATGACTGTGCTGCATTGAGTTCCAAAGCAGAATTGGTGCAAAGACAAGATATTGGCGAGTTATGGCATAAATGGTTGGGCCACTTGCATCATGGGGCCTTGAAGATAATGCAACAGATTTCTATCAAACTTCCCAAAGGTAAACTTGAGCAAGTGGACACATGCAAAGGTTGTGCCTTGGGAAAGAACACCAAGTCTTCCTTTCATGACCGAGACAGTCGAGCTGAAGCAATCTCGGAGTGAGTTCATACATATGTGTGTGGACCATTCTCGATAGCCTCCATTGTGAAACAAAGGTATTATGTGATTTTCATTGATGATTTTCCTCGTAAATTCTAGATCTATTTCATGCAAAAGAAGGATCAAAACTTCTCAAAGTTTTGTGAGTTCAAAGCTTTGGTTGAGAAAGAATCAGGGAAGAAGATCAAGGCCTTGAGAAGTGAAAATGGTGGAGAGTAAGTCTCTCAAGAGTTTAAGGACTTCTGTGTAGCGGAAGGAATTAAACAGGAGTTGATGGCACCTCATAACCCACAACAGAATGGGGTGGTTGAGAGGAAGAACATAACAATTGTGGGGGCAACTCGGGCAATGCTACATGACCAAGGCCTACCACTTCATTTGTGGGATGAGGCATGCAACACAGCGGTCTATTTGCAGAATAGAAGCCCACATCGCATTCTTGGGATGAAGACACCAAAGGAAGCTTTCTTCAGGAAGAGACCAGATGTGGGTCACTTCAAGATCTTTGGCTCATCGATTTATTGCCATGTGATCAAGGATGCTCAGAAGATACTTGAGCCAACAATAGAGTTGGGGATACTTTTTGGGTACACTGATACACCCCACAACTATTGGGTGTATTTGCCTACCAGTCAGAAGATAGTGTTTCGTAGAGATCTTAAGTTTGATGAGCAGAAGGCCATGCGAGTTTCCCTTGAGAAGGGGCTCCAGCTACAGGTTGTGGAGGAACTTTTGGTTCCTAAGGAGGAGGAGCCTTGGACTGATGCGTAGCAGCCACATGTAGAGGTTCCAGGAATGGAGACATCGAATCAAGCAGAGTATTCCAGAGATGGGCAGAAGTGCATGAGAAAAGCTGACAGATTGTTGTCAGATGCGAGAGAGAATGTGGTAGAACCATGTTCTCAAGGCACACCAAGGAGGTCACCTAATAGGTACACTGGATACATGGCCCTTGTTGGGGAATGTGTTGAGACCGAGCCATCTTCCTTTGAGGAAGCAGTGCAACAACCAATTTGGGTTGATTCTATGGTGGAGGAGTATGACTTCATAGCTTGGAACAATGTTTGGGATGTGGTTCCAAGATCGGAAAACAAGTCAGTTGTGAGTTCCTGTTGGCTTTACAAGGTAAAGCAAGCAGCTAATGGTAGTGTGGAGAAACATAACGCAATATTTGTTGCCCGTGGTTTCTCACAGGTCGAGGGGATCGACTATGATGAGACTTTTGCTCTTGTAGCAAGGTACTCATCTATCAGATCGACGTTGGCACTATTAGCACATATGGACTGGAAGATCCATTAGATGGATGTGAAGATTGCATTCCTCAGTGGAAAGATTAAGGAAGAGGTGTACATAGAGCAGCCGAAAGGTTTTGAGACCTTTGATCGTGAGTCGCATGTGTGCCGAATCAAGAGAGCTTTGTACATGCTGAAGAAAGCACCTCGTGCTTGGTACACCGGGATCGACAACTACTTCACTGGGTTGGGCTTCACAAAGAGTGAAGCAGATGCGAACTTGTACCACATCATGGTGGAAGGTAATCAGTTGATCATTATTCTTTATGTTGATGATCTGATATTGACAGGTGATGATCAGTTGATCATGTCTTGCAAGGAGGACCTTGCAAGAGAGTTCGAGATGAAAGACATGGGTCTCATGCACTACTTTCTAGGCATGGAAGTGTGGCAGAAGGATGAGGAAGTGTTTGCGTCTCAAGCCAAGTATGCAAATGAGATACTCAGGAGATTCCACATGGAGAAGTGCAAACCCATGCAGACTCCTCTAGCAAGTAACTAGAGGAAGGAGGATGATACTTCAGGAGCAGTAGTAAAAGCTACTGTGTATCAGCGGCTTGTGGGTTCACTGATGTAATTAGTGAGCACATGACCAGATTTGTGCTATGCAGTGAACCGACTGAGTCAAGTTATGGTTCAGCCTACCAAGTTGTTTTGGAAGGCAGCTAAGCATGTTTTGAGATACCTCAGAGGCACATCTCAGTATGAATTATGGTACAGATAGTCAGAGGGAGTGAAGCTACAGGGCTTCACAAATGTAGATTGGGCAGGGAGTCCATTAGATTAGAAGAGCACATCAGGAGGAATTTTCAACCTTGGTTCAGCTACAGTTTCTTGGTACAATAGGAAACAGAGGTCAGTTGCACTCAGCTCAGCTGAGGCTAAATACATCGCTGCAAGTCAGGCAGCATGTGAGGCCATTTGGATGCAGAAAATTCTAGTTGGTTTGTTTGATCAGAGGATGGATCCAACTGTGATCTATTGTGATAATCGGAGTTGTATCAAACTCTTTGAGAATCCAATGTTTCACGACAGGTCCAAGCATATCAGCATTCAGTATCATCATCTCAAAGACTGTGTGGTGAGGAGGATCATGTTGTTGCAGTATATTTCGACCGAGGAGCAAGATGCTGACATTTTGACTAAGGCATTGTCAAAGTGTAAATTTGAGTTCCATAGAGACAGGATCGGGGTGGCAGATAATCCCTTTCTTGTTGAGAGGGAGTGTTGAAAATAGCAACAAGAATTGATAAAATAGAAATGCTAAAAATAGCATTGCTAAGATAACATTTCAGGATATTCCACTTTTAATTTTTCCTTAAATTAAAATTTGAATTTAGTCTCACCAGTTGTTTGAAAAATAATTAATTAATTCATCTTGAGTTAATTAGTTGGAGAAATTCAAACATGAAGTCTTTGTGAAGTCATGCAACAATTATCCCTTTGATTGAGGAAGTTATCCCTTAGTTAAGGAGATAAGGATGAGTTGTATTTGAGTTGTAATTAGTTAGCTCAGTTAACTGAGTTAATTCCAGTTTGATTAGTTCCAAACAGTTTGTGGAACTGATTGTGAGTTTAGTTAATTAATGCATGCATGCATGCAACTAGTGTACTCCAGATAACTGAATATTCTCTCATAAATAAATCATGCATGTCAGTTCAGACAAAGATCCAGTTGAGATTAAAGGCAAGGATAGTGTACTATCAGTTGCAAGAATTTTCCTATGAGAAAATCTCTTGCATGCAGAAGGAATTGATTTGTTGAGGATTGCGCAGTTTTACAATGTGTAAGAGAAATGTTCCACTTGGTTGAAGGTGAATCATCCTAGAGGAACAATGCAATTATTTAGGAGGCTTGGAGGACAAAGGAGAAGGCGTATGTGTTGTCTATTCTGTCTATGAGTAGCAATGAGGGATTATATTAAGAGATGCATAGCTGTGAAAGCTAAAACTTTGTGTAATCCTGAGATATTTCCACTGATATGATAATACAGATAGTGGGGTTTTTAGCTGAGGCTTTCCCCAGAGTATTCTTATGTGTTTCATGTGCAATTGATTCTTCTTCTCTGTTATATGTGTTTTGTTTGATCTTTCTCAAATCGATTAAGCTTCTGCAAGTTTGATAGTAGAAGTAGATTAAGTATTTTGCTTTAGTACATTGCATAATCAGATTAATCTACAGTGAGAATTTCTACAAGTCATGCCATGGCGTGCTCTAACATGGCTATATCAATCTATGTATAAATATTTTTGTTTATTAGATGCTATAGTTAGAAGAAGTATTTGTAACCTCAAGACTCTGAATCTAAGCTTATGATTTGGTCTCCCATTGGGTGTCCTAGAAAGTGAAATTTTTAACTATGTAACTTTTTGATGTGATAATATCACGTGCCTTAAAAGAAAAAGAAAAAAAAATTGAAGGGAAAAGGTTAGTCTTGTTTTATTACATTACAAACATGAGCGTCGAGTGTCGCACACTTATTTATTATAAAAATTAATTATAGGAATGTATACAAGTGGAAGCGGTCAATGTTTTAAGAAAATTATGTTACAAATTAATATTATCTATCTATATATAATTAATTAGTAAATTAGATTATAATATAATTTATAAATATTTTATAATTAATTATTAAATATTATATATAAAATATAGTATTATAGATTAATAATATATTATATAATATTAGATGGTATAACAAATATTATTAATAAATTATGAAAGTATATTTTATTATTAATATAATAATACAAAAATATAATAACTAAATGTAACAAGATGTCATATAATGCGTAATATAGAAATTCTATATTGAATATGCTAAAGATGTTGAATATATCCTAAGACAATCTTACCAAGCCTCCAGATTTGGGTGCTCATGGGAGGATTGACACAACTCCCTAGCTTAGTTAATGGCGGTCACCACCTGGTGCGAGTCTACCAACAAATGAAAGCCATGAACCTTAAATTCACCTATTGGCATCCACAGGTCTCATACCCTACTCTCTCGCCTATCTAACCCAGATATAAAAGACCAACAAAGTTAGCCTCTAGGAAATTTCTCTCCCGCGTCATTCTCCTCAAGGTTACCTTCGTCTCCTCTGGCTCCAACTCTACGACATGGGTCTTCTGCCACCCAATGATGAACAATGATAGAGGTAGGGAATGATTCCTTAACAGAGGCAAGGGCCATGGAAACCCCCCCACTACCTTTGATGAAGCCTGTTATGAAACCAGCTCAAGAAAAGATAGAAAAGATAGATAAACGCCTTAGAATTCAGCCTCTTCGAGGGGGCAACCTCCTTTACATTACATAAATGAACAATTCTTGGATCATACAAATGAAAATACCTCCTTTTTATATATAGGATTCTAAGGGGTCATAACATAATCAAAACTGACATAACAATTGTAATGTAAGGGCACAATAATAACAATAGTGGGCTTCTATGGGGCACAATAATAACAATATGGGCACTACATGGGTACATCAATATAATAAGTGGGTTGTACTGATAACAGTAAGGGGTTAAACTAGTAGTATAGGGGCCTAACATTCTTACTAAGTTAGGACTATCCTACTCTATGTTTTTTTTCCACCTTCCATTCTACTAGAGAAGCCTTTATTTCTCAAGAACAAGACTACAAGTCCCCCTCTTTTGATGTCTTTTGTGATTCTTTAATAAGAGAACAATAAAAACACTTACATCTTGGCCTTCTTAATACTAGAAACTCTTCTAAGAAAGCCTTAGCATCCCAATAGCAACCAAGTTCAAAAAATCCTAAGAAGCAGCATCCTAAAAAGAATGGTCTTAAACCAAACAAGGGTCCTAAGCCATTTAAGTCTCAAAATGAAAAATCAACTCAACAAAATGATAAGGCAACTAAAAACAAATGGAAGAATACTAATAGACATTGCAACTTTTGTAATCATGATGGCCACTTAGAATCAAAATGCTTTAAGAAGAGGGAAGCTTTGGAAGCAAAAATGAAGAAGCATAACATCCATTTGCAACACTCTTCAACTTCAAATTCATCTTCAGGAATAACACTTTCTACATGTGGTTATCAAGCGTATTGGTCTGGTTATGCATTAAATGTATCTTCATCTTCTCATTCTCATGAGTGGCTCATTGATTTTGGAGATTCTTATCACATGGCCAAAAACAAAGCCATGTTTTCTTCTTTAAATGATTGTAACACCAAAAATATATATGTTGGTGATGATAGATCTCTTAGTGTTGTAGGGATTGGAACTATTCATCTAGACAATGGTCAATTTAATGATGTATTATGTGTTCCTACCTTACCCTGCAACCTTTTATCTGTATATCAGATAACTCATTTAGTTGACTGTAAAATTGTTGAATTTTCACCTCATAATATTGTAATTAAGGACCTAAGAGATCCTAGACAAATTTTAGCTACTTCCATTGCTAATGATTCTACAAGGTTGTATATGTTTAACAACTTTGGGTCATCAACTCTTCCCTTGGTATTTGTTGCTCATAATGATGAAGTGAGAAAACTTTGGCATGAGCGATTTGGTCACTTAAACTATCGCTCCCTTCAAAATCTATGTAAAGAAAATATGGTGACAGGTCTTCCTACGGTATCATGTACAGATGGCATTTGTTCCATATGTGTACTCAGAAAACATCATCGGGATAGTTTTGAAAAATGTGCCTCTTGGCACGCCTCAACCCCTTTACAGCTTGTGCATGGTGATTTATGTGGTCCACTTCCAGTGGTTTCATTCTCTAGCTAAAAGTATTTTTTAACTTTCATTGATGATTTCTCCATACACACTTGGGTGTACTTCTTAAAACTCAAGAGTGAAGTCTTTAACATGTTCTTGGCCTTTAAGGCCTTTGTTGAGAAATAATCTGGACATCAAATTCTTAAGCTAAGATCCAATAATGGTAGAGAATATGTTAACAAGAAGTTCATCAACTTTTGCACAGAGAATGGAATTCAATTGCAACATATTGTTCCATATACTCTACAGAAAAATGGTGTAGCTGAAAGGAAAAATCGCACCTTAAAGGAAATGGCTAATTATATGCTTCAATCTAAAGGACTTAGTCTTAATTTTTGGACATAAGCAATTAACTGTGCAAATTACATAGTAAATCACACTCCTACTAAGATTTAAAAGAATATCACTCCATAATAAGCATGGAGCTCAATTAAACTAGATGTATGTCACTTTCGTGTTTTTGGAAGTGAAGCATGGGCCCATATTCCAGAAGAGAAACATAAAGCCTTAGAACCTAAGAGTGAAAAATGTATTTTAGTTGGATATTCTGAAGATGTCAAAGGATATAGACTTCTTCAACCTAAATCCAAAAATGTTATCATTAGAAGAGATTTAAAGTTTGCTGAAAATATATCGGCCTACGAGCCTAGTTTGGTGGATGTGCCACCTCTCTCTATCCCTTCTACTTCGAAAAATATTCCTTCTTCAGATGATGATAACGAGGATGAAAATCCTCCCCCACCTTCTCAGGATCCTCCTTCTGCTCCTCAGCTTCCAAAATCGGTTTGTGCTACTCGAGATGCAGTAGGTGCTCTTGCAAGTGATCCTACAGATCATCGTCATACATGTTCTCAGTTCGATAGAACCTCTTCTTTACTGGCTCAAGCTTCAACTAATTATGATCCTGACACATTTGTAGAAGCTTCAAGTCATCCAGATTGGGATGCAGCTATGAATGAAGAATATCATTCATTATTGGAAAATAATAAATGGGACCTTATTCCTCTTCCAAATGGATGAAGACTTGTTAGATGAAAATGGGTTTACAGAACCAAGTTTGGACCAGATGGAAAAGTTGATAAACATAAAGCTCATCTTGTTGCTAAGGTTTTTTCAAAAGTTGAAGGCATTGACTATACTAAAACCTTCTCCCCTGTTGCCAAAATGAACTCTATCTGCCTTGTTCTTTCCCTTGATGCAACTTTCAAATGGGAAGTCCATCAGATGGATGTTAACTTTGCCTTCTTACATGGGGACTTGCATGAATAAATCTATATGGAACAACCTCTTGGCTTTATACAAACAGACTCTAGCCTTGTATGTCAGCTTAATAAATCCCTTTATGGTCTCAAGCAAGCCCCTTGGGCTTGGTATGCCAAAATGGATAGCTTTCTTTTAGACACTGGATTTTCTAGGTGTCATTCTGACAACACTGTCTACACCAAGAAAGTCGGTAAGTCTCTTATCATTCTTGTTCTCTATGTTGATGATATTATCCTTACAAATAGTGATCCCAATCTTATAAACCATGTGAAGTTCAGTCTTAGAAAGCAGTTTGAAGTGACAGACTTAGGACACTTGCATTATTTTCTTGACCTTTAAGTCTTACAATCCAAAGAAGGTATTTCCCTTTCCCAGTCCAAGTATGCATGTGATCTTCTACGCCAATTTCACATGGAAGACTATAAGCTAGCCCCTTCTCCCTTTTAGTTTGGCGCCAAGCTTTCAGTCACTTGTACTTCCCCTAAAGTTGATGCTACCTTATACCACCAGCTTGTTGGAAAACTTTTGTATCTGACCCATACTCGTCCTAACTTTTCCTTTATTTTTGGCGTTCTTGTTCAATTTATTAAAAACCCACATGAAACTCATTAGAAAGCAACTAAAAGATTACTTCGTTATGTTCGAGGTACAGTTCAGTTTGGGATTCATTACAGTGCAGAATCATTCCCTATATTGGTTGGTTTCACTGATTCTGATTAGACTGGTGATCCTAATGATCGGAAGTCTACTGCAGGTTATGTCTTCACTCTTGGTTCTTGACCTATTACATGATATTGCAAGAAAAAAAGTGTCATTTCTCTTTCTTCAGCAGAAGCATAGTATCGTAGCATTATTGAAGCTAGTAAGGAAGCCTTGTGGCTTCGTCAGATCCTGTTAGAGTTTGGTTTTTAGCAGCAGCATCCAACTACACTTTGGTGTGATAATCAAAGTGCCATTTAACTATGCAAAGATTCAGTCCAACATCAGTGCAGAAAAGACATTGAACTACACATGCACTTCATTAGAAATCTCATTCATGACCATGTTCTTGAAGTGCAATATTGTTCAACCGATGTTGAAGTTGTAGACATCTTCACAAAGGCTCTCACAGAGGCGAAGTTTACTAAACTTCAATTTATGGTTGGAGTTCATGAAATTGTCACTAAGGGGGGATAGGCTCTAATGCCTCCTTCCTTCTCCTATTGTGTCATCTTTGTACATCCTTCAATCCTATCCCAAGTTGTTCTTGAGGGGGGATGTTAGGATATTCCGACACAAAGGAAATAATTAAGTATAACTTGGTCTATTATATAGTTAGGTAAAGTGTGTTTATTTAGTATGTACTTTTTGTAACTTACAATCTGACGGTCAAGACATGTTCTAGACATGAAGTGATCTGATGATTCAGTCTTTCCTCAGTATTACCAACACTTGATTCGTGGCTTAACACCTTCTTGGTCCATGATCTCTATTTAAAGAGCATGGAGGGTCATTTCTTAGGTGACCATTCATGAGAGAAGCTTATGTAAATTTTCTTTCTCTTACATTAATAAATTTCCTGAAGTGGCCATGTTGGCTCTGGCCGTGGATTGTATCCTTCTTTGAGGGTTTTAACCACATCAAGAATATTGTTGTATTGATATGTGATCTGTTTGTGAGCGGTGTCCTTTAGTGTTATATCTAAGGAACTTACCCTGTAAATTCCTACATCATGAGCCTTGATCTTATTGATATTCATTATTTGAGACCCTTTCTCCCTGCCTTGACTTTTTGGCATCCTGTCACTCATCTTACGAATCAAGCCCTAGGTCTTATGCTTTATCTCATAGGCCTCTATTAAGCAAGCAAATTGCCACCTATTGGACCCTTGAGCCTAAATTATGCATTTATTGAAGAAGGATTTGTTGAGTCACCTTGTACCCTAACCCTGGAATATCTATTAGGTGACCTTTTCACATAGTAGGACTCCTCCCATCAGTGAAAACCCATAAAGAGTTGTGGGTTTTTTCTATGGTGACAAAGAGCCACTACCCCATTGTTGTCTCTTTGTCTAGTAATAGCCTTGTAGGCGTTGAGGAGGTAAATCCCCTCTGCGGACAGAGGCGATCCCTACTAGCCCAGACCGGGTCTAGCAACAATCATCAAATGCTATAGCGCAAGTTCCTAATTGCAAATTAATAGACTAGTGATGAAGGCCTGCCTGGATTCCAACGCTGTTGTTTGTAGAAGAGGTGGTGCTCCCGTTCCTTTGCTCTGGCAGATCACAATCCTCACGATCTCCATGAATGGACACCTTCACATACAAGAAATGACACAAACACAAGCACAAAATCCATCATATGCAACTATAGATCAGTCGAAAAGGATATAACTCATCATCATCACAAATAACAATAAGAGTGGAACCATAACCAATAGTCGTTTATTAATAATTAATCAAAGAAGAATACAACCAAAGTTCTGACGCTAGATTCTCCTTTGGCCGGGTAGTTAGCAGCACATGTCTCGCAAAAATTGTTGGGAGTAAGGACAAGCCTCTCTCTTTGGTTCTTGAACAATAATCTCCTTGCTTGGATTTGGCCTTATGGGAATCAAGAAGGCTCTTGCAGCATGAAGCTCTTGGAAACTTGACAATTCTCAATCTCTGGAACTAGCTTGCTAAGGAAAATGGACAAGCTTTTATAGATGGATGAAGGGGAGTTGGGATCAAGCCAATAATCATGGGATTGACCCTATCATCAAGGAAGCTTCCATGAGAGGTGGAAAACTACTTCCTCTCTATGGAAATCCGTAGCCGATCCACCCAACTCAAGATAGATAGCAGTCCAGTAATTTGTTAGGACAAAACTTCCGTCGTTTGTTTGTTAAAAAAAAACTTTGATTATGGTTGGCGCAGGTGTGATTCTATGACAGAGTGCCAACTGGCGCGCCCTCTTTGGAGGATTTCCCTCCTTGGCGCAAGGGCTGCACTATGGTATCGCGCCAATGGAAAAAGAGCTATTTTTAGGGTCTTTCAGCAGGAGATGTCTTCAGGGAAAATAAAGCTCATGTTCAGGGGAATGTAATGCAAGTATTTGTAGGCCATGTCACTTCTCATAGGTCCTGGAATGAGTCCTCCAAGATGCGGGGGAGGGGTAGCAGGGACGGTGACAAATTGCTGTGTAATAGCTAGTACTGGTGTTGTACCAATTTTTTCTTTTAAGGTGTCGAAGGCTTTCTGTTATTTGCCTCCCCACCAAAACACCTTGTTCAATCCTATTAAAGCATGTAAGGGAGCTGAAATCAAGGAAAATTTAGCAATAAACTTTCTCCAATATTGTGCTTCTCCTAGGAAACTCCTAACCTCTGTAGCAAATTTGGGTCTAGGCCAGTTCACAATGACTTTAACTTTAGAGGGATCTATCTTCAATTCACCAAACCTATCATATAACCCAAATAATTTAAAGATGTTTTTCCAAGTTCACATTTTGATAATTTCACATAGAGATTTCCTCTTTCCAAAACATCCAAAGTTTTCTTTACATGCTTCAAATGTTCTTCCCATGTTTTACTGAAAATAAGAATGTCATCTAAATATACAATTACAAAATCATCAATAAAAGGTCGGAGTACATCATTCATAACTCTCATGAAAGTGGTAGGAGCATTAGTGAAGCCAAAAGGCATAACCAGCGATTCATATAGCCCTTGCTTTGTTTTGAAAGCAATCTTCCATGCATCTTGTTCTACAACTCTGACCTGATGATAGCCACTACACAAGTCCAACTTGGAAAAGTAAACTGCTTCTTTCAGTTGATCTAATAGATCATCAATGCTAGGAAGATGATAATGATTCTTTATCGTTATTTTATTTAGTGCTCTGTAATCAATGCACATCCTCCACGAGCCATCTTTCTTTCTCACCAACACAATTGGAGATCCACATCGTGATGTGCTTGGTCTTATGAACCCTTTATCGAGCAGCTCTTGTACTTGCTTCTTGATTCCTGCATTCTCTAAAGCAGATAACCTGCACATTCCGATGTTAGGTAATGGAGCATCTTGCTGCAAATGAATATCATGTACTATTTGCGTTTTGGGTGGCAGACCTTTAGGTTCTTGAAATAGGATATCATATTCTGAAACAAATTTAACTAAATCATCTTTCTGTTTAGCATCATAGCCCTCAAATACATTGGTCTTATCAGGGTTATATTACTTTACAACCATTAGTAAAAATTTGCTTGCATGAATTTAAAATTCTTTTCATTTGCCCTGAGTTTATGAGAGAATAGTTATTTTTGAGTTTATGAGCTCTTACAACATATTCTATTCCATCTTTAGTGAGTTGATACTTATTTTCAGCTCTATAGAAAATGGCTTTTCTATCATATATGTAAGTACTTCCTAAAACAATACCACATATATCCAAGGGAACTATATCTAACTCAACCTCATCTACAAATCTTGACCCAATAGAAAACTGAAGTTTACATTGTCTAATCACTTGCAGCTTTGCTTTATCACATACCCAACCTAATGGATATGGCTTCTTGTGAGGTGTGGTTAGTAATCCCAACTTCTTTACAATTACTTCAGAAATCAAGTTTACTTGTGATTTTTGGTGCTTGGAAATAACTCTAATATGAAAATTCTCATGTCTTTTCCTCTCATTGTCTTCATTATCAATAGATTGTGAAGAATTACTTGTATATGCTTCATAATTTTTACCTTTTATACCTATGGATGTGACTATTGTTTCATCACCTGAGTTTGACCCCATGTCTTTCTGAATAGCAGCAACAATCTTCTTCTTCTTACCATCGAATTTCTTAGTTTTTAGCTCCGGATGCAAAGACCAGTAATGTTCATCATTGTGTCCATCCTTCTTGCAATGAGTGCATAAAGGTTTGTCTTTCTGTACAACGTTTGTCTTCCTCTCCTTCCATTTCAGCTTCTTCCTTTCCTTGTTCTTGCTTGCAGAGGGTTTTGATGATCCCCCAATCTCTGGGTTCACATTCTTGCCTCTAGCATCTAGATGTGTAGCCTGAACTGATACATCATCTAGGCTAGTGGGGTTAAACATGAGAATGGTGTGCTTCAAATAGCTATGCAGACCACGTATATACTTCAACAAAGTTTCAGGTGAGTCTAGAGAAATGCCTAGAGTTAAAGCTCTTTTTCTAAATTCCTGGGTATAGCTTTGTACACTTTGCCCCTTTAATTGGCGAAGAGTTTGCTAACTCATCATTGCTTGCTACATATAAGCTAGTGGATATAATTGTTTTTAATGGCAGAAACAAATTCATTCTAGGTAGAAAGAATTTTACCATGTTTCTTCAAATCAGCTTGGGTCTTGCCTTCCCACCAAACTAGTGCAGTTCCTCCAAGGTGAAGGCTAGCTAGCTGAATCTTTCTCCTTTCTAAATCAATGTTCTGCACCCTGCAATATACATCAATTTGTCTAATCTAGTTATCTAGCTTTTCTGCATTTAATTCTCCATCATAAATCAGCAAATCAAATTTTACATCTAATTTAATCAAGTATGTTTTCTTCTTTTTCTTTTTAGGGCTAGGAGATGAGGATGATGGAGGTGATGGTGGAGGAGATGAGGGAGGAGGATTTTCCCCTTTCCCTTTGCCCTCTGGATGGGCATCTAGAGAAGGTTCCTCTGCTCCTTTGTCTTGTTTGGGTGTTGAGGTGCTTTCACCTTGACCCTTCTTAAATTCCTGATACATCTCTTCCACCATGGCTCACATGGCCATAAAGTTGTCCATGAACTAAGTTTCTAATTCCAATGGGACTTCTCCGGCCATTCTCCTCTGAGTATAAACTCTTCCAATCTCTGGATTAGTCTCAAAAAGTTCTCCTTCTACTAGTTTTAGCTTTGACCTAGTTAGCATTCAAGAATCCAACACAAGCTTGTCTAACCTTAGCAAACCTAAAGCTCTGATACCACTTGATCTGAAAATGAGATCTTAGATTACTTTTAAGGTATTACAATATCATGTGCATGGATTTGTCTATATCACTTAGTGCAACGGATCGATAAGATTGCGAATAATATAGATAATGAGTAGTTAGAGAAACATAATAGACATACACACATAACACAGCAAAATAATCAGGGCATTCACCCAAAACTCCTAGGCTACATCTCCTGGTCCAGCCTTCAGTGGTGACCTCTCTATTATGTCTTCAAGAGCAGAGTTTCACAAAAGTGAGATCAATTTGAGTCTCAACACAACAGATACAAAACAACAAGAGTTTACTTGAATTCCTCAAGTCTTTCTGAGTACACAAACTCTCCTTTTCGTTCTCTGTCTCTGTTTTCTCTCTATCTCAGCGCTGCTTACCCTGTCTCTGTCATTTAGTGGCTTTTAAGCCAATTGGCATTTGTCTATTCGTTTTCCCCTTTGGGCTCTCTGGCTCCCGGCCTTTGTCTGCTCAAATCCCCTCTGAGCGTTAATAAATCACTGTTGAATGTTTTCAGGGATGGTGGCCACCTGTCTTGTAACGGAAGGGACCATCGGTGCCTTTGAAATCCCCAAAATAATCGTTCTCTGTTTACACAAAAACATGGAAAAATCCAACAAACTACCATTTATCGGACCTGAAATATCATTAACTATGCCTTAAAGTCAATCGGGTCTGCCTTTAGGGTTTCCTTTATCGCTTGGTCATGGTTTCCTTTGTATTTGGGTTTATTATGAAAAATCTAAAATACAAAGGAAAAACCCTTAAAATGGTTGTTTATCAAACTTGAAATCTTATTGCATCTACCCTATAACTTCATCGGGTCCACTTTTATATCGCACATCGCATAATTCCTTTGGCTTCCAATCGTCGATGTGCCGATCGGCCTTATCGGCTATTGGCACATCGCATGGTCGCTAGCCTCCTTGGCATCACCCCTTATAATGCTGCAATGTGATATTCCAATATCGCAATCGCATATCGTTAATCCCTCGGGCCACGGTTAAATCCTTATATATCTATTTTAGCGATGCGATAGTGCGGTTAAATCTGGACCATTGATCTATGCACTTGATCAATTGTCCTCGTTTAATCGCGCTGATTGCTATCGCACCTCCCATAAAGCCGCCTCCAATAGACTCTGCCTGCCATCGCCAATTGCAATATATTGATCAAATCTAGACCGTTGCTCAACCAGATCCAATGACTCCTATGCAAAGTTGTTCAAGCCTCCGATAGACTCTGTTTTTTGCCATTTTTCATGTTTTTTCCTTTGCGATAGTGTAATCAGCCTTTTGTAAAGGTTTTTCTCATGCGATAGTTTTTTATTTTTGAAGACTTAGAGGGCTTTTAGGATCCATTTTGGATCATTGGGTGAATCCAACAGTAGACGTATGTATTGCATGGGACCGTGGTAGCTCCTACACATTGGATTCAGATGAAGAACTAGAACACTAGCAGAATTGACTGCATGAATTATCTATGATGCGCTGTAATATGATGACCAAATCATTCAATTACATATCATCAGAGGTAAGAAATATGCCACACTATGATGGCTTAACTGATGTTGATCACTTTTTTGATGCATTTGAAAGGGAAGTGCCAAAGAAGCACCACTTCCAAGCCTTAGATTGAGCGTTGCGTGCTACACCGATAAGATGGTGGGGTATGCACAAAGATAGTTTTGATAATTGGTGTGAATATAGGAGGATGATGAGGGTACTCTTTGGTCATCTGACAATATGATTAACAGAAAAGTATGACGAGAGAAATGATCCTCGTGACCATTTGGCCAAATAGACTGAAGTGTATGGAGCGAAGCCTCAGCCAGAGTGGGTCCATCTGTTTTGTCATACCTTGGATGTGATACCAATGAATTGGTAGTTGGAGATAGAACTCCACCATTGCATCGAAGAATGGGATGTTTTACGCCAAGGATTTTTGCTAAAGTTCAGCTTTGAGGATGGATTTGACTCTATCGATGAAGCGTTGCAGGAAGTTAAGAGAACAATCTTCAAGATACCTCAGGATCCGCTAGATTCAATTCAACCTAATTGGACTACCCAGCTGAGCCACGCACTGGAGTGTTACAATGTAACAGCGGGAGAAGAAGATGAATACCCAAGGAAGATTAATATCCCAGAGACCGAAGGTCACCGCAAAGTTGAAGGACCACAACTAGAGAACCCCGACATAATAGAGCCACTCAAAACTAGATAGGTGAACATTGGCACGGAGGAAGAGTTGAAGCTTGCAAAGATTGGGGACTATTGGGATGACACAATAGTAGATAAGGTTGTCGAACTACTCTTCGAATATCAGGATTTGTTTCCCATGAAGTTTTCGTATCTGAAAAGGATAATAGGAGACCTGGGTGTCATGAAGATTACCCTAAAAGCGGATGTGAAACCTGCGAAGTAAAGGCCTTACCTCCTCAATCCAAAGTATAAAGAAAGGGTCCACTTGGAATTAGATAAGATGCTTAAGCAAGTATTATTGAACCGGTGGAAGAATCTGATGGTGAGCCCAATAGTGGTTTAGGAAAAGAAGCAGAAGGAAGAAATAAGGATATGCATAGATCTCAGGAAGTTGAACGATTCCTGTGCGCATGATCCCTTCCCAACTCCGTTCACCGATGAAGTCCTGGACAATGTTGGCAGCCAAGAAGCGTATTTGTTCACTGATGCATTCTATGGGTACCATCAGATCAAGATCACACCAGAGGATAGAAGTAAGGCAACCTTCGTGACTGAATGGGGTTGCTTCCAGTATACAGTGATGCCTTTTGTGTTGAAGAATGCGCCAATGATCTTTTCATGCGTAGTCATCGTGGTGTTCAAAGATTTCATTCATAAATTTCTAGAAGTATACTTTGACGATTGGATAGTCATTGGACTAGTAAAGCGCCATGTGGCAAGTTTGTGTTTGATGCTAGATACATGTCGAAGGTACCAGATCATGATCAATCTTTGTTTTGTGTACCTTTTGGGATATTGTTGGGCCATGTGGTATGCAAACAGGGCTTGGTGGTAGACCCAGCAAAGATCGCGGTCATAATAAATTTGGAGGCACCAAGAAGTGTGAAACAGTTGCGCGCAACACTAGGGAATACGTGATACTATAGGAAATTCATCAAGAGCTATGCATAGATCACCACACCGATGGAGAAACTATTAAAAAAGGATGTTACATTCTGTTGGAATGAAGAATGCCAGAAGAGCTTGGATGTGATGAAGAAGAAAATGGTCACCACGCTAATCCTAGTCTTCCCGGATTGGAAAAAGGAGTTTCATGTGCATGTGGATGCATCATGTATTCTGCTGGGAGTAGTATTGACACAGGCTGGTGAGGGGGACTTGGATCATCCTATAGCGTTCACAAGTAGGAAGTTTTCCAAAACGGAGAAAAATTATTCCACGACAGAGCGCGAAGGACTAGCTATGGTGTAAGTGCTCCAGAAGTTCAGACATTATCAGTTGGGCAGACATTTTAAGATGTATATAGACCATTCTACATTAAAATACCTGGTCATCAAGCCTGTGTTGGGGGGGAAGATATGCAGGTGGTTGTTGCTATTGCAAGAGTATGATTTCGAAGTTATAACGAAACGAGGACGCTTCAATGTTGGACTGGATCATCTGTCACGCATTGAAACAGGGGAGGAGCCTACTAATTTGGAGGAATGACTACCTAATGTGCAGCTCTTTGCAATGCGTGTCGCAGACAACCACTTTGGAGATATTATACATTTCCTGACAACAGGAATGGCTCTGGAAGGTTATACAAGTCAACAGAAGAAGGAACTGGTGGTGCGCGCGGTAGAATTTTTTGTCATTGCAGGACACTTGTACAAAATGGGATCAGATGAAGTATTGTGATGATATGTGCCAGAGTTTGAACAAAACAACATCCTCACTAAGGCACATAGTGGAGCTACAGGAGGTCATTCTGCGAGAAAAGCAACAATGTAGAAGATTCTATGTGCTGGGTTGTCGTGATCATCCTTGCATAAGAAATCAAAAGCGTATTGTAGGGCATGTGACACATGCCAAAGGATTGGTAGACCTTCACGCAGGGATGAGATGCCATTGAATCCACAGATATCATTACATCCCTTCAAGAAGTGGGCAATTGACTTTGTAGGACCAATTCAACCTCTGGGAAAGAAGACAGGTGCGCAGTACATCATCACTGCGACTGAGTACTTAACCATATGGGTGGAGGCAAAACCTGTGAAGGACTGTACAAGCACAAAAACATCAAGATTTATCTATGAGTACGTTTTGACAATGTTTGGTTGTCCAAAAATTCTAATGAGCAATCGCGGTACACACTTTCTTAATGAAACGATCAGCACGATGACGGAAGAGTTTCGAGTTTACCATCCAAAGAGGACACCCTATCACCTATAGGACAATGGAACGATAGAAGCATTTAATAAGATATTGGAGAATGTGCTAACAAAGTTTTGCAATGCTGAAAGGAACGATTGGGATGTGCACGTACCCGCAGTACTATGGGCTTACAGGATGACTTGCAAGAAGCTGACTGGACAAACACCATTCAGACTGGTTTATGACGTAGAAGTTGTGATGTCGATGGAGTACATTGTACCTAGTCTTCGCATAGCGGCATTCACAGGAATGGCAAATCGCAAAGCCCTAGAGGAGAGGCTCGTGCAGCTAACATAGCTCGAGGAGGATAGATTTCTAGCTAGATTCCACTAACAAGTCCAAAGGGAGCTCGAAAAGGTATGGCATGATCAGCACATCAAACAACACACCTTGAAGGTAAATGATTTAGTTCTATTATATGACAGCAAGTTTGATAAATTTCCAGGAAAATTTCGACTGCATTGGCTGGGGAAATATGTCATCATGGAGATTACCGATGGTGGAGTAGTTCAGTTGGTAAATTTGAATGGAGAACCATTCCCAAGATGGGTGAATGGCAGCCGATTGAAGCCATACATCAATAATTCGGCTAGATGACTACATGAGGGAAGCATAGTCTTAGCGCTCTAGGTAGCTAAAAGGAGGTGTGAGACTATAAACTACACTGCCTGGGTTGGGAAAGCTACACGATTGGGGAACTGCATGGAACGAAGGAATGTCGCAGTATTAGTAGAAACGCATAGGAAGCTGCACTCTCCAGGAAGGGACCGCGTAGGGCAGCCAGAAAGTGATCGTTATGGTCACTGTTCATGACTTGACAATGGAAAAATGGCCAAATGGAGCGGGGGCGGCATTTAAGTCAAAATTTAAGGGAAAGATCTGTGAAAATCTACTACCAATTGCATATTTATGAATGAATTTTGGGGGGAATGGTCAGATTTGAATTCAAAAATTCCTATAAATTACAGGTGGCTACCCAGCAAAAAACACTTGGCATTTTGAGAATTGAGGTGTTGAGCTCTCATGCGCGTATGAACCATGAGAACTTTGAAGCTTTAATAGCGAGTTCAGTGTTTGAGAAGTTTCCAAAGGAAATGCAAGAGTTTTTATCTTGTATTATGTCGGTGCCCATAGAAACTATGAGCACAGGAGAAGCAATGGCAGCTGAGGGAACTGACCCAGAAGTAGCAATGGCAGCTGAGGGAGCTACCCCAGAGTTTGAGAGCATCTAAGTACTAAAAGAAGTGCCTAAATCACCAAGGACACCGAGGCTGAGGCCTACGCCGACCCAAGAGGGTCCAAAATCAAAGAAAGATAAGCAGAAAGTGCCACAACCAGTGCACGCATCAACCAGAAGGCATTTGCAGAAGGAAAATCCCACCGTGCAGGAGAAGGGAAAGCTAATTGACCTTGAACCTAAAGAGGATGTTGAGGATATCCCTATGGATGAGGAAGACATTGACATGGGGGTGGAGGATGTTGATGTTGAGGGGTCCGACCCTATCTCTAAGCTTCCTGAGTACATTCCTCCTTGCAGAGGCAATATAAAGGTTCCCAAGGAAATTGATGAAAACAAGGTCGCGCTGCATACACCCTTGCTACCAAACAAAATTGTCTTTGAAGGACCATGCCTGGGGCACGTCCCCTTGTTAAAATTGGAAGATTTGGATTTGGATGATACTAAGCGCTTTCCCCATTTAGCCACAAATCAAATCATGCACCGCATCTTATACAAAGACTCTAGTGTGATCATGTTGGAGCCAAAAAGGTGGGTAAAAGGGGTGGATAAAACTGGTCTATTAAAAATGATGTGGGTACCGCATTACAACCGCAAGCCCATAACCATGATAGTGATCAAGTAGCTGTTGTGCTTGGTGCACAATGGGTGCCTGTGGCTAGAGGAGCCGATATCGATCACTGACATGTTAATCCATAGGATCACTCGGTTGCCGCACGCAGGAGAAAATCTAGCCATGGCATTTGGAGGAAAGGTAGGTGAGTGTGATCTCGCTGAAGCAATGAAGGATAAATTTAATCTCACAAAGAAGTTGCGCAGTTACTCCATCACTAGCATAACCAACCCCACGATCAAGGTAGCTGCTCAAATCCTGACAGGAAAGATTATGAGGAAGTGTCTCGTAGATGAAGTGCCAGCACCAGTAGTGTCATTAACGGCCCAGTGCATAGAGGGCGTATAGTTCAACTAGGCATGCTACCTTTGCAGTGAGTTTCTTGCTAAATGCAGAGAGGTGCAAAATCAAAGTAAGATGTTTCACTATGCATGGCTATTGTTGTCCATAGTGCTAGTCGCGTGGGAGTTACCAGAGGATAGTCAGTTTCCTCTGGTCATGTAGGACCTACCAGAAGTGGCAAAGTTTGCTTCACTCTGGGCTACACAGGACCCCAAAAGGATAAAGGAGAGAAAGGTCTTTTGGATCTTGATGGAGATGAATATCCACATGGCCATCAACCGCAAGTTGTGGTTGTCGCCGACCGTTTATGATCAGCTGGTAGAGTATGTGGAGTTCAAGGTGGACTTCCATCGAGTCTCCATGCGCACGCAGAAGGATCCTGAACAAAAGTGGTATGAACTTCCATACCTGGCCACGGACGACGCGATCACAATGGTTCTCAACCGCTGGCCAGTAGATTTGCGTACCGCTTCGGACTTGACAGCTGGGTCTAGTAATTCTGCAACACAATGAAAGAAGGAAGAGGCCAAGCGGAAGATGGAAAAACTAGTAGAAAATAGGAAGAAGGAGGCTAAGAAAAAATCTAGGGTAGAGCGCATTGCCGAAAAATAGAAAGAGGAAGATGAGGAACATGACTCTGATAGGAGTCAGCAGTCCCCTTCCTCGGAAACCAAGGAGGAGGAGGAACAATAGACAGAGCAGGGAGGAGCAGACCTAGAGACTACTCTATTCCAGATTAAGCACTACAGGGAATCGAAGAAAGTAGGCCCGAGGAATAATTCCAAGTCTAGCAAGACTTCCCTCGACCTAATCACCTTGACAGAAGGTGATCTAAATGACATTGGTGATACGGTGAGGGATGCCACTGTGGAACTGCTAAAGAAGTTCAAGCAGTAGCAGAAGTAGGAATTGGGCGCCATTCAGATGGGTCTACACAAGTTGTAGATCCAGGAATCACAACTACAGACTAGTGTGGGTCACAGTAGCGCGACATCAACCAGCTTGGTGCCTGGGACAGTTGATGCAGTAGAAATGGTTCGCCCATTGGACCCCCAGTTTATCACGCTGCTAGATGGAGCGATGACTGCGGAAGCAGAAGATGATCGGGCCACTATCCATGCCTTCCAAAAGGTTGGGCTAAACTTGGCCGTGCTTCCAAGACAATCCCTTCACACCCTGCATGATGGTGTGATCACAGAACTTCGGGCTTGGGAACAATGAGCATTGAACGTCATCAGTGAGCAGAAGGTGGACAACACCCAAATGTTTGTCGAGAAGACTTCTGTCATCGATCTCTTTAAGGATGTCACGACAAAGAATGAGTGTACTACCAAGGTAGTGGTGGAGGCATGCATGTCTGTCCCTAACCTAGATATTCCTAAGGATTTGCCAGTGGACAAACAAATCTAGAAGCTCGCTACCAGAGTACATGAATCAAGATCAAAGCTGGCCAAGCTTTAGTTGGAACTAAACCTCAAGATCATAGAACTTATGTTGAGGGACCAACCCTCAACTCCACCAGAGGTAAAGGAGTAGCGCGAGGCCAATGTCAGAGATGCAGTAGCCACTATAGATAGCATAATGAAGGAGTGCACAATGCTCTTTGAGGGGGCACTTGAAGTGGTTACCAATTTGCAGGAGGATCCCACCTTGCAAAGGTTGGAAACGAAGGCCCAGGAGCTGCAACAGGTATATGATGAAGTAAAAGCGATGGCATGCACTGTCGCCCTTATGCAGAGGCTAGAAAAGTTGTAGGAGCCAAAGGTGCTAAAAGAGCAGGTGCATGTAGCGCAGCGCAAAGAGGGTGTCCTCAAGGTTAGAATATGGCCTTGGATTGATGAAGCCTATGCGCTCATAGCCACCATCGAAGGAAAACTGGCTAGTCTACAGGAGACACAACAACAAGATTTATATGGACAGTGCAGGGCCAGCAACAGAGCAGCTGGTCAGGCAGGTACAACAAGCAACAACTCAGTGCACCGTAGAAGTCACAGTTTTGCAGGTGGAGTTGGGAGGTGTTCATGACAAGATCTTTGTGCTAGGAGAGCGACTCGAGGGTGAGTCACCATGTTTGTGTTGGGGGCTTGTTGGGATCAGGATCCCCTAGAGTTACTTTTGGGGTTAAAAGCCCAAGTTTTGGGGCAGAAAGCCCAAATTTTGTATAAAGGAATGTAAACTCTCCGCATTTTGTGGTCGCAGAGTGCGAAGATGTCAAGAGTCAATAAAGGGTTTCCGCTCTTCTTTTGTGTAAAATGTTGTTGGCTTTAGAGATATACCCATGGTCCGCAGACCATGGGAATGTATAAAAAGGGAGTCTTAGAAGAGTCTAAGGGATATAGTTCATAGTTCATACTTGATGTTAATGAATGTAATGGGTCTGTGAGAGCTAAGAGTGAAGGGTCTTAGTGTAGGAAGAGGCTCTGTGGCTGAGTGCGCTGAGGCCTAGGGTAGAAGTCCATAGCTAAGTGCACGAACCCCTGCAGCTGTGTGCACAGGGTAGTTAGAGTCTGTACTAGAAACCTGGATTATCAATAGAGAGAAGTATTCCAGAATTATCTGTGTATGCGTTATTTTACTTATGTTATGAGTGTTGCAATTATGTTATGTTGAATACTAAGGTTATGACTTAATGCTATATTGATGCGCAAATCTATGTATTTTACTTTGTCATATGAATGCAAGTAAGAATCCCTATTTACGCGAGGCTAACCGTAATGCATGTTTAAATCAACCAATACTTAATCGAATCTGAATGAATACAAAAGTGGAGTAATTGCAGACATGCATAAGTTCCTAATCTATCCATTTAGGGTCTGTGAAGGATGATCAAAGACTTTCGCGGAAGCTTCGAGGATGAATAAGAGACATACCTTGATAAGACCTAAAGGGCTTATAAGTCTGTGTGAAGGAGGGATTAGGGAAAATAACCGACATCACAACCATCTTAGGGTGTGGAAACTTGGTTCCTGCATTCCCCCATACTGCTTTAGGTGAGACGCCAGTCTGCACTTTGCAGATTGATGTCAAAAGGGCCAGTAGTGTACGAATTTTCTTGGCTGCTTAATGCTGAACCTGGGCCAGGACCCATCAAGCCAATAGTGTCCCATGAACTTGGTCTTATTTTTATTTATTTACATAGGAAATCAGGCAGGGGTTGTTACAAGGTTCTTATATTGGATGTGAAGGAAGCTCATCCCGCTGAGATGGTCAATAAATGTTTGGAAAAATATCACACTTCTTAACATACTCTTTAGCAACCTTAAATAACGTTGTCCACTGTTGTACAAGTAAATCCCCTCTGTGGACAGAGGTGATCCCACTAGCCTAACTGAGGTCTAGCAACAATCAAACAATGCTAACACGCAGGTTCCTAATTGCAAAATAAAGGCCAAGATGAGAGCCTACCTTGAATCCAACGCTTA
>APFE031009284.1:47114-72672 GCA_000404065.3 Pinus taeda
GAAAACAACCAAAAAGTTGACTGGATTATCAAACCACAACTTCCCAGAGAAGGCTCGACATGCAAAGCCACTAGATGTTCTAGGGCTAGGATACAAAATCGATAGAAATAAGCAAACAACTGAAGGAAAAAGTAATAACCAGTCACACAAAGGTCTAACACACTTCGAGAAGCTGCAAAAGATATAGAAAAATAGAAAATCCGAGTTTAAGGAGCTTTCAACTAACAAACTGGCAAAATTCATAGAGCTGGCGCGACTGTGAATCTGCAACTCGCGCTATTCAGGAATTGGCGCGACTGTCAAAAGAAAAAGCGCGCCAACGGGCGCGACTGTCAAAGGAAAAAACGCACCAACCGCGTTTGCTGACCCAAAAATAAATGAGACAAACAACAAATGACCCAGAAAGCTCATTAACTCAGGCAAGCAAGAGAAAACTAACATGCAAGACAAAATCCAAATTGTTCAGTCCGTAAACCAAACCGGAGATTGACTGAAGTGGCTTTGATCTACTTCACTAATGCAAAGAAATAGTGTTTCGAAGGCTATCTGGCTGTGCTTCAGGCTCCATCCAAGGTTTACAAATCAAACAACAAGCTAAACTCCCCAGTGGAGTCGCCAAATTGTTGTACAGGTAAATCCCCTCTGCGGACAGAGGCGATCCCACTATCCTAACTGAGGTCTAGCAACAATCAAACAACACTAACACGCAGGTTCCTAATTGCAAAATAAAGGCCAAGATGAGAGCCTACCTCGAATCCAACGCTTATATTCGTAGAAGGGTCATCGCTTCCGTTCTTTCGCTTCAGCTGGTCACAATCCTCACGATCTTCGTGAACAGACACCTGCACATGTAAAGAACAAGACAAATACAAGCATAAAATCCGGGAAATGCAACTATGTATCAGTCAGAAAGGATACAACTCAAACATCATAATAAAGACACATGAGTGGAACCATAATGATAGTCGTCTATTATTATTGATAAAACAAAAGAGAATACAACCAAGTTCTGACGTCAAATCCTCCTTTGGCTGGGCGAGCAGCTATGTATGCCTTGCAATAGACCTTCTCTCTCTCAGGATTCCAGCAGCATAACCTCCCTATGCTCCAAGACTCTTACTATCACTCTAGCATTACTCCAGAACTCCTTCCTTTGTCAAAAACTCTCTTGTCTAATGCATGAGGACAGACTTTTATAAATGGAAAAGGGAGGAAGATTCAATGCACCAGGACACCCATTGCGGATCGACATTATCTCCGAAAAGCTACTGAGGATAGATGTCAAGGATAGATGATGACTCTCGACCTCTATCGGATGGATTTTTCCCTCAAAAGACTTCATGATCTTAAAGGAAAAAGCATATGGGCGCGCGTTGGCCAAAAATCATTACCAAATTTAGTTGGCGCAAGTGTTGTTCTAGGACAGAGCGCCAATGGGCGCGCCCCCTTTTGAGGATCTCAGTGATTGGCGCGGATAAGACACTGTGTACCTGCACCAATGGAAAAAGGGCACTTTTCAAGGATAATTTGCAGAAGGTGTCTTCAGGGAACATGAAGTACATACTCAGGGGAACATAATGCAAGTGTTTTTAGGCTATGTCACTGCTCACAGGTCCCAGAATGTATCCTCCAATGTACGAAAACAGGGGTAACAGGGACAGTGACCAATGGTGACAAATTACTGTGTAACACCACCATAGGTTAGCCTACAAAAATTTCTAAGAAGTTTCTTTGCCTCCAACATGAACTTTCACAACTCCCAAGTGGAATTCCCATAAAATATTATCCTTTTCATGGTCCAAAACATATTGACATAGGATTTGATCAAGTCCCATTTTATATAGCTGACTTACAACCAATTAATAGTTAGCAACTCAAACAACCATATGCCAATTTCAAGTTGTTGTATAATCATCAGGGCACTTACTATTTGTGAGAAAGAGTGCAATTGATGAGCACTAGTATTGCAGCAAGAATGTTGCAATTCCTGGGCTACTAGCTTTACTTTCTCAACCCGAGGTTTATACAAACTTGGAGGTGACAGTGTTTTATACACAAGTAACAGTGATGGTTCTGCCTTTTGTCACTATTCAGTTGGCGAGAGACCATTGGATTTTTCAAGCCAGAATTCTATGGAGTTAGAAGAAGCTTGGTTTCTTGATGGAAGAAAGGGAATTTTTCTCTAAGGGAGAGCTACTCTACTGCAATAATGGAAAACACCGAAATTCAAAGCTAAATCACACCATTTCCTAATTAACTGCCAAGAAACTATGCTTTGAAATAATGCTAAATTATCATTAACCAAATGCTACTATCTAAGCATGGAAGTAAGAAGCATCAAACATCATTAATTTGCAAGTAAAGGGACTGAAATAAATCTGTTTTTGTCTTTTTGTCTTTTCATGCAAAATCAAGTATGCAAACTAATTTCTTTTGGTGATGTGGCATGTGAATTAAGGATGTTGGAGGGTGGCTAGAATAGTTAGGAGATGGTTAGATGGTGTGGGAGACCCTTGGGAGGCTTTTGGTGACTTCTTAGAGGTTTTCCCTCAATTCGGCCTCAAAACAGGGCATTTCAGGAAAACCTACAGGATGTACTAGAAACCTACAAGATTCGTTGTAAACCTACAAGATACAGATGAGAGAAAAATGGAAGGTGTTGGAGGTCATGGAAGGCTTAGGGAAGGTGGTAGACGGGTGGAATGAAGTGAGGAAAGGTCTAGGATCACTATGAAAAATGATGAAAACTAGTGAAGGTGATGGTGAAAACAAGAAATGAATATGGTGGATGGAGTGGAAGGTGGTTGTTGGCTATGAAGTCTTTGTCTCCTCCTGAAGCACCTGCTCTGCATAAAACATGTATAATTCCCACAAAGCTATGACAATAAGAAGCATTCTCATAAGCTAGAAAAGCATAATTAATGAACTAACTACCTACATTATGCATGAGGAAAGTTGTTGAAAGGAATGAAAGCATGGATGAGATCTAATGCAAGAGTGAAGAAAGAAGATACAGCAATGAAATCCTACTTTGAAAAACTGATCAAATTCTAACTTAAATACAATAACCTCTAAAGATTATGCAAGAAATAGAAATATGTGCTTTTGGGGTTGTATAAGGGTCCCTTCCTCAAATAATGATCCCAAAGGGAGGAAATCAGGCCAAGACACCCACTAACAACCTTGTGGTACTCCTTTTTTCCTTGTTAACCTGCTACTGAAGTAAGGCACAAATGGAAGCAAACTAATAAACAACCAATCCAGTATACACTACTTGCAATGAAAAAACATCTAAAAGAAAATTAACAATGAAGATATGAGACTAATCTAAACATACATATACAAGAAAGAGGAGCCTTGTCCATGATGGTTGGGCCCTAACCCAATAGCTTCATCCCTCTGAGTTAACTCATTGCTGGCTCAAAACAAAACTCATTCTTATTACCAAAACAAAAAATTACATCAATAAAACTTTCACAATTCTGGAGCTCGAAAATAGCTTAGAGTTTTACAACAAAAATTTGAATCCTAATGAGGCTCTAGGCCTTTCTACTTATACAACTAAAGTCCCCAACGACTTCCTTAAAATTAGGGAGGCTTGGCTCTTGAATTCGAGATAAACTAGCTCTTTGTCTCTCACTTGCTCAGCTGCCTTCTAATCCTCATGGCTTGGCTACTTGCACTCCGCTGTTGGTGTGATGGATGGAGGAATATTCGAATGGGGAAGAAGTAAATGAGGAGGATTTACCTCCTACAACCCCTCTCCCTTGTCCCATTCAAGTTTTAACCTTAGTATTTGCCAAAATTCCTTGATTGTCTCCTTCAATCCTACATTCAATGCATATTAGTCCACTAGGCATAATATCCAACTCTAACTCATCTCATAAACAAAATATAATAAAAAACATGTAATAAGTTGTGAGAAAAGTTGGTTTGACTAAGCTAGGAGGTGGATTATGGCCCATATAATTACCCAATGATGATGTTTATCATCACCCCCTACTGAAAGTGTTTCTCATCCTCTGAGAAACTCAATCAATATCCATGTCCTTCATAGCTCTAGTGGCCTCCCTGACATCCCATGTCTCTGCTTTGGTTTCCTCTTCTTGTTCATAGAAGCCTGCTTTCCTTTCTACCTCCTCCCACTACCTCTTTTCTTCTTCTTCCTTCCTTCTAGCATTCCTAAGCGTAGTGGTGGACTGAGTTTCAGGCCAATCCAATTGACTTTCCACCTTTGCATAGATTGCTTGTACATGGGTGTCCTATTTAGTGCTTCTCTCAATCTTTGAGGAGAGTGGTACTCTTATCTTTAAGATGTATGGAAATGTGTTCCATCTCCTTAGGCAAGCATGTATGCTATCATCCCCTAATAGCCTGAACATGTCCTGAAAATGTGAAATTGCTTTCTCTTGGGCAGCAAGATATCCAGGTGCAAGTTGAGGATCATTTGCAATCAAATTATGGGTACTGATGAGGGCCATGGGATATGACTGTTCAGCTCTGATCATAAGAGGTTCAATTTTCTCTCTTGCCAATATATTCTTCATCTATGTAGCTCTTGATTCCTCATGATTCATCCATGATGCCAAAGCCATCAACTGTAAATCTCCTAGCTTGGAATTAGGGTCCCATACATTCATGTCTATTAAGGCCATGTTGTGAAAATAAAACTCATACATCTTGGCCTATCTTCTAGTGTGTTATGATCACAAAGATCAATGAACTACCTATAGTCTTGAAATGGCATGGTGCCTTTTTGTGCTAGGGTCTTGATTTGGAACTGCAGCCACTATTCCTTGAGGTATAGGGTAGAATATTTTTCTAGCATCCTACACTCGGTTGCTTCCAAAGAGAGACTGGCCATACATGCCAATTGATTCTCTCTTTCTTGTAGTTGTCCTCTCAACCATGCATTTTCTGTTTCTAGTTGATTTTTCATTATGGCCTCTCTATCTCTCAAGCTACTTAGCTTTATTCCCATCTCCTTGAGCTTCTCCTCTATGTGCCCAATTTCTTCCACCCCCTTGGATTTGGCGATCTGTATCCATCGGTGAGTTCTGGCTCTCTCATTCTCAATCTTGAAGAATAGTGGAATAACAAATTTTTGAGGTATGACCCTGCCTCCTTCAATAAACCTGTAGTAGGAGTCAAGGTTAGGTTGGGGGCTAGGTTCTCTTGACTCTGGGTCCTCTTCTTTAGTTCCTTGCTATTGACCTACCTCCTTTTCCAATTTTGTTTCTCTTGTAGGTTTAGTAGAGTATCCTGTAGGATTGCTTCTACTTCTTGTAGATTCTGCTATGTATCTTGTAGGATTGCTTTTCCCTTGGAGGAGGTTGATCTAGTCATAGGCCTTCTCACATGGGTAATAGGAGACTTAGGGGAAGGAATTTTCTCATTTTTTTTAGGTGAGTCGTCAATCACAATGGGAATTCTAGTTGGTGTTTGGGGTTTCCCCTACCTTACTATTGTGCTTTTCCTTGTCCTGAAATATGAGGGGGTATGCCTTTTCCTTTTGCCTTTTTTCTTGATGGGGGTGCTAAGAGCAGTGAGGGAAGCTGCTACCTCTCTCTCAGTGGGTTATATAGACACCCTAGGTGACTTCTCCTTGTTTTATGCCCCATATTTCCCATTTCTTTCTTCACCTATGTATTTCCTTTTTTTATTCCTCTTTTAGATCCTCATCATCATTATTAGTTTCCTCCTTAACATCCTCCTCTATTTCTTCATCATCCTCCTTCTCTTTCTCCTATTCTTCTTCATCTTCCTCATTTTCTTCTGTTTCATCTTCTTCTTCATCCATCTCATCTTCATCTCCTTCTGTTTCTTCTTCTTCATGCTCTACTTCTTATTTCTCTACTTTAGTCTCTTCCTCTTGCCCTTCATTGACAGTAGGACTAACATCATATGTCTTCCTCTACCTGCATGTCTCTGAAAACTGGCCATTGTATAGGAATTCTGAGGTTTTGGAGGGCATCTTCTATAAGGATTCTAATTAACCCATGGTGAGCTAACAGTTGGGAATTTCCATCTTGCACTTTGATGCTTGAGTCTATTAGTGATTGCAACAGGATGTATGGTATGTTGAGCCTATGGTGAGGGGGTGTTTCTGCTCCAAATCACAATTCTTCAAGTAGCCTAAAATGATAGCCATAGACCACACTATACGTACCCTCACATGAAATGTATTTGATAAGTTGGTAGCTTACCTCATTCCAGGGATATGGCAGACTTGCTCTCCTTACTCCATTTTTTCCCTTATTTCGTTCCTCACCTTCTAAAAAGAATTTCCTTTTGGCAACCTAGCTATCTCCTTTGCCTTCCTTCCTCCATGGTACTCCTAGGGGAAGTGTGGTAACTATGCTAATGAGTTCAGGGGTGAGTTCTATGGAGAGGCCTCTTACCACAACAGTGGCATGGACTTTGGTGAGTGGAATGAGGGAGAGAGAAAAATCTCAAGCCACCTCATCATCATACCCCCTTAATTTTTCGAAAAACCCCATCCAATTATGCCTTGTGAAGATTTCTAGTACCTAAGGGTGTTGTTCGATTCTCACAGTGTTAGTGCACTCCCTCTTATTAAACTCTCCTGTCATATGGTTGGTGAGGTTTTGAGGAGATGAGATGGTTGATATAATTTTCAAATGCAGAAGTAAAAAACTGAGATGACTATGTGGACAATTCGCTTGCAAAACTACCAAATTCACTCAAACTAGAGGGTTTTTTTGATCAATTTACTTGGAAAGAGAAATGTAATTACAGAGCCTACCTCTTCATAATGCTTGTTGTGGTCAACCCTTGAGTTTTCCCCTCTGAAACTCCTCTTGGCCTATCCTGTAGGATGTCTCTCTGTATCCTATAGGAATCCTGTATGCAATCCTTTAGGATTTCCTATGCAATCCTGTAGGAATTCCGGTGTAGAAAAATGATGGTGTCTTCCTTGTTGTAGGTTTCTTGGGTATGAGAGCGACTTGTGAGAGTGAGCCTCAAGGAAGTGAATGAATGAATGCATGGAGATGATGATTATTTCCTCTTATGGTCATTTGGGTTGAGGTGGTGTGCTGGCAGCTGAGGTACGGTTTCCATTTTTGGATCGTTGGTCCCCACTACCACCTCATCATTCCCCACTTCCTCATAATCAACTCCCACTTCATGATTCCATATCCTTAACTACTTTTATCCTTCTCCTTTCTATTTTTGAGTTGACTGCTGCCACGTGTGAGAGGAAAATTTGTTTTGTCTTTGTTGACTGCTTGAAGGTGGCCAAGTTAACTAGCCACCTTTGGATTATAAACCAACTTACTCATAACCTTTACATATTTTGACTACATTATGCACATGAGAGAGTGAGCTAGATAGTTACTTGTGGTGCTTAATACCTTGCTGCAGTGGTTGAAGACCGAAGGTGCTTGTTGTGTGTATTGGTTTCATGCTATTCTTCTTCCCTTTTTTGTTGTTCTCTGATGATCTTTTGTGGTGCAGGTACCTGGTGTTAAAGATGATGGTGTTGTTGCAGCTTTGGAGTCCCTTCTGCTCTTGGATCATCATGCTGGAAGCTTGTTGTTCTTATGATTTGTATTCTGTGGGATAGGCTGCTACAGGATTTCCTACAAGATGTCCTGTAGCTGCTTCTCCCTTAGAACTATTAATCATACCTTCTGCTGGGAGTTTGAGGATGGTGACATGGATGGATAGGGAGACTAGGAGTGTGGAGAATGAGGAATACTCAAGCGATGCTCCCTCTTTCTCTCTGTTTCCTTCTTTTTCGAAGACTGTGAATTTTTTTTTTTTGAAACTGATATTTTTTATTTAAGCGTGAATGCAGGGGTGATGAAGGTGGACATGGGTATGGTCATGGAATGATGATGTAGGGGTGCTATTTCAGTGACATAACAGGTCATTTTTTCCTTTAAGGCCACTTTGATTCCTACAGGATCATCCTGTAGGTTTACATGGATCTTGTAGAAAACACAGTCCCCTTGTAAAGTGAAGTAAAGGAGTGGGAAAAATGAGAGAAATGGTAGAGTCATGAATGAAAATGAGTGGAAAAATAAAATGTGATTGAAATATGTCTCTTGGTGACCCTCCTTTGCTCTCTGATCATCCTTCTTGCTGACTTGCAAAATAGAAATTTTCATGATTTTTCTCCTATTTTTTTATTTTTTCTTTTTGTGAAAACAACTAGGCTGCCTCTGAGAGGTTTTCATCCTAGCTGTTTGCCCTAGGCACCTCAAGAGACGTTTCACTCAGGGATCTTTTTATTCTCATTTTTTTCTCTTTTTTTATATTGACACCATTGGGCCAGCCCAAGAAGTTTACAACCCGATAGTGGGACTTAGGCGCCTCATGGAGGTTTTCGCCTGAGTCCTTATTTTTTTTTTGGCTCTCAGTGATTTGATGAGGTAGGAACTGAAACTTGCTCCACTACCATCACTATTTTATTGATATCATCAATGAATTCTTATTTTGACAATGGTCTCTTGTAAATTTTCAGTTAGTGTCCATTAACAAGTAAAGGAATTCCCTCTTCATCTATGGCTTTGATATGCACTGAACCATTATCATGGAATATTTCTACAACATAAGGTCCTAGGCATCTTGTCCTTAACTTTCCCTTAAAGTCTTTATACCTAGAATCATATAACAAAGCCCAATCACCTTCTTGAAATTGCTTTTCCTTGATGTTCTTATCATGACAGATCTTCCTCTGAAGTTGAATTACCTCTATATGTAGGAGGGCCTGCATTTTGAACTCATCCAAACCATTCAACTGGAACAATCTCTCCTTTTGTGCACTGCTAAGATCTAGATCTAGTTGGAATGCCATCCTTAATGTGTTATACTCAAACTCAATGGATAGCAAGGCCTTTTTCCCATAGACCATATCATAGGGTGTGAATCCATTGGTGTTCTTCCAGGTGGTATTATAGGCCCAGGTGGCCTCAAACAGTCTATCTACCCAATCCTTCATGTTGTTTCTTACCACTTCGGTCAATATTCCCTCCAGCACTCTATTGGTCACCTCTACTTGTCCATTAGCTTATGGATGATAGGGAGTGGATTTTCTATACTTGATCTTCTGTTGGTTGAGAAAGTCTTCAATAATGTTGGAGGTAAACTGGCTGCCTTGGTTTGTGACCAACTCTCTAGGGTACCCAAATTTGTAAAATACATTCTCCCTTAGGAACTCAGGTACCTTCTCTTCTTTTGTTTCCTTAATTGCCTTGGTTTCAGCCCACTTAGTCAGATAGTTAGTTCACACAATGATGTACTTCTTTTGTTTGGAAAGAGGGTCAATAAGTAAAATGAAGTCCATGCCCCACTTCAAATGGCTCGAAAGTCACCTAAGGTTGCAAAGGAATTTCATCTCTTGGAGTAGGCCTTCCCATCCTTTAGCACCAATCACACTAGCTAGTATATCTTTTCACATCCTGATAAAGAGTGGGCCAATAATAGCCTGCTTATAACACTTTGAATGTTGTCCTCTTTGCTGCAAAGTGACCTCCACAAAGCCCATCATGATAGGTCAGAAGGATATCAAAGACTTCCTCCTCCCTGACACACCTTCTCAAGATTTGATCTGGGCCAAGTTTGAAGAGATTTCCCCCAATCCAAGTGAAGCGGGCGCTCTTCCTCACTATCTTGCTCTTCTCTTTGGAGGACAAGTTCAGTGGGAACTGTGAAGATACCAAATAGTTTTCTATATCAGCAAACCATGGAGAAAGAACTGAAATAGAAAATAAGTACTCATCTGGTAATTGATCATCAACAATTCCTTCTTCACCTGCAGGAAAATTTAATCTGGACAAAAAGTCTGTGACAAAATTTTCCTTACCAGGCTTATCAACAATAGTTAGATCAAACTACTGTAATAAAAGTAACAATCTTATATTCTGAGCATTCACATCTGGTTTATTCATTAAATATTTGACTGTAGTATGGTTAGTATGCACAAATGTTTGATAGCCTATAATATAATGCCTAAATTTGTTCAATGAATGCACGATAGCCAGGTGTTCCTTCTCGGTCACTATGTAATTTAGTTTAGCCTTTGACAGATTCTTACTGATAAAGTAGATAACACAAGGCAATTTTTCATCTATCTAACCTAGGGTTGCTCCTATGGCTTTGTGTGAGGCATCAGCATGAATATGAAATGGGAGGGCCCAATTTGGGCCTCAGAGAATTAGTGCAGTGGTTAACTTGTCTGTTAGGGTGTCTAAGGCCTCCTAACAATTTTTTGACCATATAAACTTAGAGTCCTTGGCCAACAAACCAACTAAAGGAGAATCCAACTTGCTGAAGTCCTTTATGAACCTTCGGTAGTATCCAACTAACCCTAGGAAACTTCTGACATCTCTATGCATTTCAGGAGGTGGGACCCTTTGGATGATAGCTATTTTGTTTGGGTCCACTTGCAATCCTTGCTGAGATATTGAATGACCTAGCACAGTCCATGTAGTCATCAAGAATTCACATTTTTCGGGACTGAGAGATAGGTTCATGTCAATGAATTTGTGTAGTACTTTGCCTAGGCTAGACAGAGCCTCTTTAAAATCACATCCATAAGGTGTAAAATCATCCATATAAATTTCCACCGCATCATGGACTAACTCGGCGAAAATACTTAGGATTGCTCTCTGGAAAGTGACAAGAGCATTGCATAGGCCAAAAGGAAGGACCCTATAGGCAAAAGTACCCCAAGGACAAGTGAAGGTGGTTTTATCCTGGTCTTCCGGGCTAATCTGGATTTGGTTGTACCCGCTGAATCCATCTAGGAAAGAGAATAACTTTTTCCCTTCCAGGCCATCTAGCAGTTGGTCAATGAAGGGTAAAGGGAAATGGTCCTTCTTTGTGGCTTTTTTCAACTCCTTGTAGTCGACACAAATCATCCATTTATCATTTTTCTTTGGAACTAACACCAAAGGAGAGACCCACTCACTGTTAGAGATAGGGTAAATGAATGCTACATCTAGTAGTTTTTTCAGTTCTTCTTTGACTATATATTTAAGAGTTGGATTCATCCTCCTTTGGGGCTATCGAATTGGCATGCAACCCTCTTTGATGTATATGTGATGAGTACACACCGAGGGGTGTACTCCCTTCATTTCTTTGTAACTCCAAGTGAAGGCATATAAATGTTCCTTTAGCATGTTGCATAACTTCTGTTCTTGGAGAGAAGAAAGAGATGGATTGATTTTCAAAGTTCTCTCAGGGCCGAATTCTATGGTTTTGACACAGAGCGAGTTGGAATCGTCCAAGCATAAGTCAATCGGATGATTTTTTTGGGTTTCCTTTACTACATATTCTAAGGGAAATGTACTAGGAGTTGGACTTTGGAGCAGGTGTTCAATCAAATCATCTTCATCATGTTGTCCTCCTCCCATGGTTGTTTCTAAAGTATAAAGGCACGGAATAAACTTCATCTTCTTCCTCCTCCTCCAACCATAAAGGTACATCATGCTTTAGAGATGGATGAGCAGGAGGGTATAGGACTAAATGCTTGGACATATTACCATTCTTGATGGTCATATTTCCAGCTCTGCAGCTAATGTAAGCATCGGTAGTGGCCAACCAAGGTCTCCCAAGGATGAGAGGGTAACGAGTAAGCTTAGCCTTAGACTGGAGAACTCGGAAATATACAGGATACTCCCAAGAGTCAATGGAGACCATCACATCCTCCACAATCCCCTCAGGGGTCACTGGAGCGGTCTGCAAGTTGCAGAACTATTGTGGTCTTCCTCAAGGAACCTTGGAGGTTGAGCTTGAGCATGGTGTCCTTGGACATCACATTAATGGCAGCCCCAAGATTGACCAAAGTGTGTGGGAAAATGGTGCCATTGATTTGCACATCTACTACAAGGCTTCCAGGGTCCAAATACTTTGGACAGATTACCTGCCCCAGCATTAAGTCGAAGAGTTGTCCAATGACATTAATGGTAGGGGCATCCCTTCTTCACCTCCCTAGATACTTGAAGCACTTCTCCTTAATCAACGTATTGTAAATAGGAACATCATTTATTGATTGGAGAAGTGGAATCTTTACACAAATTTTTCAATTCTCCCAGAAGTTCAGTCTCTTCTGGGGTAGGCTGGAGTGGTTGGGTTAATCTCTCAGGAAATGGTGGATTCACTTTAAGAATGCTTTTCTCTCTTTCTTTGTTAACCTCCCTAGGTGGAGGTGGAGGTTAGCTATTCAGAAGAAATCTCCTAGATCTCAGATTAATCTCCTAGATTTCCATAGCATAAGCTGGATATGATGTCTCTCCATTGTATACCTGTTGAGCCTGTTTGTTGTTCGGGTTCGGATTTTGCTGGGTAGGCATCTGGGGTTTCTTGTGTGGAGCATAGTGTAGCAGCTGTGGTTGGGTAGGTGGTGGAGGCAATAAAGCTGGAGCATTGTTGTATTGGGGCCTCCACCCCTAGGGCAGTGCATTTCACTGAGGTTGTGGCAGAGCATATGGTTGAAATGAATAGCTGGCTTGTTGGGAGTGATACTAAGATGCAAAGGACCAAGGAGGGGGTGTAGGCCAGGATGGATGAGCATGGGGTCCCCAAGAAGGTATGGCTATGGTTTGGTTGGGGTTTTAATATGCATGGGATGACCCTTGCATGCCTTGCTGGTATGTTCTAGGCCCATGAGATCTCCTTTGGTTTATGTAGCAGAGCTGCTCAGTGACCCCTTTAGCTCCTTGATATACAGCTTTGAGTCCAGGTAAAGAAGGGCACTTGTCTGTGGAGTGGTTTTCTTCATAGACTGAGAAAATTTCAATAGAATACAATGGACATTCATTCATAGGATGCCTCCTGGTGCATCTAAGACAAAAAATGGCTAAGGCTCTCTCTGCTTCCTCCTGCTTTCTCTTAATGTGGATAATGTCCATTTGCAAGGCAAGGGTTTGCAGCATCTCACTTTTGAAATCTTCTAGCATGTTTCAAATTTCACCCTTGATTGATGAGTTGAAAGAGGATGTACTGACCATAGGTTGACTACCTCTACCCTTTTTCCTAGCTTCCCTAGAATGGTTTCTAAAGATAGTCTTGATATCCTCATAGGGTAATTAGTAGATATCTCATCCTGCTAAAAAGTGTAGGGTATCCAGAAGATCTTTCCTTACTCCCCTAAGAAGGACCAACTTTAGTGAATCAAGGTCAAGTGTGCACCTTGCCCTTTTGTAACTAAGCTGGAATCTTTCTTCATAATCCTCTAGGGATTCATCATTGCCTATGGTCATCCTAAAAATTTCCTCTTTAGTATCCTTTGACCGAAAATAGTCTCAATACTTGTTGTTAAAGGCTTTCTGCATCTGAGGCCAAGTTGTGATGTTATCCCCAGGTAAACCCATGAATCAGCACAATGATGCATCCTTGAGGGTAGATGGAAATTATTTTAACTTCTTCTCATCATCTGTATAGTCATAGGTTCGGCATATAATAGCAAACTCAAATAGGAAAGTGTCGAGGTCTTTTGTGTTCAAGCCATGGAAATGAGGTAGGGCAAAGGGGCTTATATTTTTCATCTTAGTGCCCCCATTGGTTTCCCTAATGGGGAAGGCACCCTGAACTCTCTCTCTATTCCCTCTGTCATTTCTGTTTTCAGCCATTGGTTTAGTAGGAATGGGTTCTTCTTCTTCTTATTCCCCTTAGGTTCTTCAAATATGTCAGGTTGCTCACCTAAGGGTTCCTCCAGTTCACAGCCACTAAAAAAGAGGGAAGATTGGCTGTTTGATGCAGTGGGGGTATTTGGCAAAAATTTCCCTAAGTTATCCTTATTCCTATGAGGCATGAAAGGAAATGTTTTTTGGTTGGTTTTGTGTTTTTTTTTTAACATGGAAAGTACTTTGCAGAATTGAAATTGTTGATTAAATGAAAACTATTGACTAAGTGAAAAACTACTAGCTAAATTGAAATCTTGCTTGCAAAAATTGAAAGGAAAGCAGAAAATGTAGAATGAAAAAGGAAGCAACTGAATTACTTTTGCATAAATAAACTAATGGTATATTATTAAAGACAAGAAATAGAAGAAAGAAGTAGTATTCACATATTACTCAGACACCTCCCCGACAATGACGCCAAAAATTGATGAGTGCCCGTATTGTAGCAAGAATGTTGCAACTCCTAGGCTACCAACTTTACTTTATCAACCCGGGGTTCATACAAACTTGGAGGTGACATTGTTGTATACACAAGTAACGGTGATGGTTCTTCCTTTTGTCATGGTTCAGCTGGTGAGAGACCACTGGGGTTTTCAAGCCAGACTTCTATGGAGCCAGAAGAAGCTTGGTTTCTTGATGGAAGAAAGGGAAATCTACTCTAAGTGAGAGCTACTCTACTGCAATAATGGAAAAGACCAAAATTCAATGCCAAATCACACCATTTCCTAATTAACTGCCAAGAAACTATGATTTGCAACAATGATAAATTATCATGAATCAAATGCTACTATATAAGCATGGAAGTAATATGCATCAAACATCACTAATGTGCAAGTAAAGGAACTGAAATAAATTTGTTTTTGTCTTTTTGTCTTTTCATGCAAAATCAAGTATGCAAACTAATTTCTTTTGGTGATGTGGCAAGCGAATTAAGGATGTTGGAGGGTGGTTGGAATGGTTAGGAGATGGTTAGATGGCATGGGAGACCCTTTGGAAGATTTTGGTGACTTCTAGAGGTTTTCCCTCAATTTGGCCTCAAAACAGGCCATTTCAGGAAAACCTATATGATGTACTAGAAACCTACGGGATTCCCTGTGAACCTACATGATACAGCCAAGAGAAAAATGGAAGGGGTTGGAGGTGATGGAAGGCTTAGGGAAGGTGGTAGATGGGTGGAATGAACTGAGGAAAGGTCTAGGATTACTCAGAAATTAAAAAAAAAAAGAAAAAAAAAAGAGATAGAGAATGGTTGGATTCACTCAATGTGCTTGGAAGAAGTTTTATGAAAAATGATGAAAACTAGTGAAGGTGATGCCAAAAACAAGGAATGGCTATGGTGGATGGGGTGGAAGGTGCCTTCTAGCTATGAAGTCTTTGTCTCCTCCTAAAGCACATATTTTGCATAAAACATGTATAATTCCCACAAAGCTATGACAACAAGAAGCACTCTCATAAGCTAGAAAAGCATAATTAATGAACTAACTGCCTACATTATGCATGAGGAAAGTTGTTGAAAGGAATGAAAGCATGGATGAGATCTACTGCAAGAGTGAAGATAGAAGAGATGGCATTGAAATCCTACTTTGAAAAACTGATCAAATGCTAACTTAAATACAGTAACCTCTAAAGCTTATGCAAGAAATAGAAATCTGTGTTTTTGGGGCTGCATAAGGGTCCCTTCCTCATATCATGATCCCAAAGGGAGGAAATGAAGCCAAGAAACCCACTGAAAAACCTTGTGGTACTCCTTTTGTCCCTGCTAACTTGCTACTGAAGTAAGGCACAAATGGAATCAAATTAATAAACAACCAATCCAATCTACACTACTTGCAATGAAAACACATCTAAAAGCAAATTAACAATGAAGCTATGAGACTAATCTAAACATACAGATACAAGAAAGAGGAATATTTGCTACTAGGTTTGGGTCCTAACCCAAAAGATTCAAACCTCTGAGTTAACTCAGTGCTGGCTTGAAACAAAACTCATTCTTATTACCAAAACATAAAATTACATTAATAAAACTTTCACAAGTCTGGAGCTCGAAAATATCTTAGAGTTTTACAACAAAAAATTGAATCCTAATGAAGCTCTAGGGTTCTCTACTTATACAACTGAAGTCCCCAATGACATCCTTAAAATCAAGGAGGCTTGGCTCCCAAACTTGAGATAAACTAGCTCTTTGTCTCTCACTTGCTCAGTTGCCTTCTAATCCTCATGGCTTGGCTACTTGCACTTCACTGCTAGTGTGATTGATGGAGGAATATTCGAATGGGGGAGAAGTAAATGAGGAGAATTTACCTCCTACAATCCCTCTCCCTTGTCCCATTCAAGTTTTAACCTTAGTATTTGCTAAAATTCCTTGATTTTCTCCCTCAATCCTACATTCAATGCATATTAGTCCACTCGGCATAATATCCAACTCTAACTCATCCCATAAACAAAATATAATAAAAAACATGTAATAAGTTGTGAGAAAAGTTGGTTTGACTAAGCTAGGAGGTGGATTAAGGCCCATATAATTACCCAATGATGAGGCTCATCAGCGATATCCTCCAAATAATGTAGCAAATCTTCAAGTTTGAATAAATATGCATTGGGGAATTGTTCATCAACAAATCTACCAGATTCTCTTGACTCCAATAGAAACAAATGATTTGGGTCCACACTCGAATGATCAGGCTTGACAATAACTTCAAATGAAAATTCTTGAAATAATAAGATCCATCTGCATATGCTTCCCTCTAATACAGGTTTATTAACTAAATACTTCATAGTAGAATGATCTGTAAATAATTTAAAAGGACTAACCAAAAGATAATATCTGAACTTTTGTAATGAATACACCATAGCAAGATCTTCCTGCATAGTAGTTGTATAGTTCTTCTCAGTAGTAGAAAGTTTTCTACTAGCAAAATAAATGGGATGATCCAAATTGCCTTCCTCAGGGTGGGTTAAAATAGCTCTGAAAGAAATCCTTGAAGCATCTGCATGGACATGGAATTCTTTATTCCAGCCTGGATACACCAAGATTGACACATTTGCAAGCTTGTCCTTCAATGTATTGAATGCAGAGTCACATTCAACAATCCAAGCAAATTTCTCATACTTTTTGAATAATTTCTCTGGTGGTGTAGTAATTAGAGAATAGTTACGAATGAACCTGTGATAATATCCTGTGTGCACCAAGGTTGACCTTAACTATTTAACACTAATTGGTGGTGGCATATTTAGTATCATCACAACCTTGGAAGGATCTACGCATATTCATTCCTTACAAACTATATGTCTGAGAAACATTCAAAAAGGGACAAGAAAAATACACTTCTTTAAGTTCAGAGAAATCTGTAACTACCTACATTGATCAAACATGACCGTGAGTAAACTAGAATGTTTCTTCAATAAACTATATATTGTTGAATCATCCATATATACCTCCATAAACCTATGAATATAGTTGCAAAACGAAATAATTACAATCCTCAAAAATATAATGGGAGCATTCTTTAGGCCAAATCACATAGCATTATAAGCATAAGAACCCCACTTAACCATAAAGGTTTTTTTCTTCTTATCTTCTTCTGCAATACGAACTTAGTGATAGATGGAGAAATAACTAGTGAAGGAATAAGCTGCATTACTTGTAATGTTATCCGATACCTCATCACTAAAATAAGTAGGTAATGGATCATGGACACAAGCGTTGTTAAGGCTCCTATAATCCACACAAACTCTTATATCCTGTGAATCTTTCTTATCCTCGATTACACTGGGACTAATCCACTCTACTTCGTCAACTAGACATATAAGTCTTGTAGCCAACATCTTATCAATTTCCATCTTCACCTTCTGTTTGACTTGTGGATTTAATCTGTATGGTTGATTCTTAATTGACATTACATCAAGTTTCAAAACTATCTTCATCTTTCTCAGATCTCTTTTAATCCCCTTGAGCTCTAAGACTGAGACAAGGAACAAATCTTCATATTCCTTTAACATATCAAAGGTTTCCTTAGTGGTATGCTCATCCCAATAATCATCAATAGAGGTGATTTTGTGCTTCTCATTGCTCCTAATGTTAAATTTCTACAGCTTCAGTGGTTTGAAATGAGGCACATCCTTCACAGGCCCTCTTTTATCCCTCTCTCCCCCTTAGATTATTTAAAAGATAAGTTCCTTAACTCCTCTAAATCATCAGCAGGTCCTTTATCAAAATTTCCATAAGCTACAACCTCATGAAAGCTAGATTCATATTGATGCCCAAAGTCTCCATACCCGCTACATTCCTCAAAAACTTTTCCAAAAGGGAACAATGCCCGTTTAATAGTTTTTAAAGCTTCAGATATCCTTGCATCCTCATCTGAGAATGAGAAGTCATTACAAATTGGGCTGTCAATATATCCCAATCAATTGTTTGTCTCATTGTTTCTTCTTTTAAATCCCAATCTTGTGGAAACTTTCCCACTGTATGAATGAACTGGTACAACCACATCACAGGCGAAAAATCAATTTCTGACCAAACAAAAGTGCATAGTTGTACATGCTTTTTGGACTAGTGTACCCATCATATTTTTGAATTATACTAAAGGGATTCTTGGGAGCAGAAAATCTACACAACATAGAAAATTTAACACTTTCCTAATATTGAAGGTATTTTTGATGGGCTCCCCACCACATCATAGGGGTCACATGCAAAGTAACATCCATCAAAGGGATCTCTGTCCTTCTTTAATATTAGAATCAACTTCTTTAAGAAAATTCACAATAGATCCAATACCATTAAAAATAGGATATTATTGTACCTCAATACCAATCCATCGAGCACAACAAACAATTGTGCAGTGCTAAGAATGTAACTCATTATCTCCTTATTTTCGGTCATCCATCATGACATCTGAGCCAACCTTAGTTCTTTGAATATTTCTTCAGATAATAGTCCACTGAAGTTAGATTGATGTAGTCTTCTCTCTTCCCAGTAGTAAGCTGATACAATTGGTCTGATAGATTAGGCTCTTCCACGTCATCTACAGTCTCGATGAATCTCAGTCCTTGGTAAGGATCTAAAGGTTGTATGACCTAGAGTCAATATACATCAAAAGCCATAGTCTCCCTTTTCAAATCAATAACGGCATAGTTTTAAAATGTCCAATCGATTCCCAACAAGGCTAGATACAAGTTTTTATTACCCATAATATCTATCACCTTAAAATCAGCATATGTATTTACACACACAATATCAACTTCAACATCTTCCAATCAACCAATAGGAAGGACACAATATTGATTTTCCATTCATAGCTTAATCAGGGGAAAAAATAACTTTGATATCCCAAGTGCCTCCCATGTTTTCCAAGGAAAAATATTCACATTTGACCCAAGATCCAACATAGAGTCTTTACTTTGATACCCTAAAATTTGTGCATCTACTCAAAACTCTCTTTTTGTTCTCTGCTTATTCTTTTGAACTCTTCTAGAATATCTTTTACGTAGATTGGCAAAGATATCTCACTTGAGTATTGGTCATCTTTTACAATTGCCTTCAATTTCTTGCACAACTAACCAAAAAAATACTCATCATTCATAATTTGCAAAAATAACTTAAACCACTCTATACAATTTGAGATACATCCTATGAAAATCTTGGACTCTTTCCTTGCATCTGTTCCTGTTGTTCTGCATGAAGGATGTAAGAAGAAATCAATTGCTCGAAAATTTTAGCTACATCCTTGTAATATTATTTGTACTGATTGGAGTCATAAGACCTCTTAGGTGACATAGGATTTTTAACAGTAGGTTTCTCATAAGTCCCAATATCAACTCCAATCCTTTTCCCCCCTCTGGTAACAATGTTTATGTTAGGCTTTGTAGATGGTTCTAGTTCTCATGAGTTTGCATTAATCAAGTTTTATCCTTTCAAACGATTGCACTCCTCCCACAGAGAAATGAGTTTTGGAAAATATTCAGTGGCATGTCTATTTACCTAACAATGAGACAACCAAGTCCTCCTTGGCATTAGGAAATCTTGCACAACATGACCCTCTTGATTATAATTATAACATCTGATTAGGCCTCTCCCACCAAACCTTCCTCCCCTTGAAGCACCTCCTCCTCGACCCTGAGGAGTTTCATTGACTCTAAATGATTTATATTCAATACGATCAACCAAACCATCCAAGGATCTACACTAATATGTATAGTGTGTAGGTGATCCACAAAATTCATGAAACAGATTGTTTGGCATGTTGGAATACTTCTGCAAAATAGGACACAAACGTAGTGAATGACCATATGATCTGCAAATTTCAAAATAATCATTCATGGACATACCTTGGTGATTGTAAAACTCTTGGTATTGAATGTGCCCTTGAAATGGAATAGTAGACAGTCCCATACCACACAATCATGGACATTATGTAGCATGATGTCCCTCAACTTGACAATTTGTGCACCAAACGTGAGGCTTCACCAGTTGCGCCTGAGCAATATCCTTCAATATTTTTGTTGAATTGGCAATTTGATTTTGGAGTTTGATAATATCAAGCTTAGTAGAAGTATTGCTTGGTTTTTATTCCTGAGGATATCCCGCCATTGCCTCAATTTGCATTTCTTGTTCTAAAGCATCCTGTAAGGTGTCAATCTTATGTTGTGACAAGGGAATCCTGGTCATTGGAAACAAGGCTTTAATAAAGTAATCCCTTTGATGATGAGGATTAATTGGATAAGAAAATTTACTAATGACATCTTTAAATCGTTGCCTACATTTCCAAGAAGATTCTCCTTCTCTTTTCCTAAAATCCAATAGTTCTTCTAAACCCTGTTGATTTGACTAAGGAAGTTTAAACTCTTGAAGAAAGTGTTGTTTAATATGGTCCATGGTGGGGTTTGGATTTAAATCAAACCATTTGATGAACCATCATAGAGCCTGATCTCACAAATTTGTTTTAAAATCAATGAGATTAGTAGCCTAAGGAGTCTGTCTTGCCCCCTAAACAACTTCACATAAGTACTAATGTCGCTCAACATCTTCACCCTCCCCTATCGAGAAATATGGGTAATAGGTGAGTGATCTTGCAGTTTTTTCGGCCATATTTGGTTTCTCTCGCAGAACTAATACAAATCCTTGGAAACCCAGTTGAGAATAACTACCAGAACTTAATTAAAATTACCATGACAACTATTTGTTCCACTAGAACTTCCCATTGCGTACCTAAAGTGCACTTGCTGAAATTTTAGACTCTTACACAATTTAGAAAATAAATTACTAGGATCTTGATACAGTACCGAGGAAAGGTTAGGGAGAGGATTAGTTACACCACTAGCTTATGGAATGTTATTTACAGGAACTGAGTAATCCTCAAAGAATAATCTCCTTATTACAAAATGGATGTCATCGTCTGCTGGAGTGTGCTCATCATTCATCCTAATCATTTGTATAACCGACTTGGGTGTATGAAATCGTCCTAACTCCAGGTGGGGTCCATTTCTCCCATTTGAACTTCCTACAATGCTTCCATTAGCATTTCCTATTCTTCTAGAAGGAGATCCTTCACTTTCTCATTGTCTACATAGCTATGGGCTATCCATTCCTTCTCTCCACAATGTTGGGCTCATCATCACTTCCCCTATCCTTTGCAACTCTCTTCTCCCCACCCTCATTTCTTGCAACTTTCTTTCCCTCCACACGTTATATATCTATGCCCTTCATATCACTCTAAAGTCTTAAGATTTTTGCTACTCCTCTTAATCCATCACAATGGCCCCTCATCTTCCACAACTTCACAACATCCCTCCCCTTAGATATGACTCCCAACATAGAGTGTTTTAAGCAGCCATCCTATTTTCTTGGAACGACAATAGGTTTTATTCAACCATTAAAAAATTTTGATCCAAGAAGAATCTTCTTCAAGATTCTTCCCCACAACTCATATTTATATACTGCTTTGGCCTTAGAAAAAGATTGATGATTTGTAGTCGCAAACTCAATAATGTACCCTTTTAGGGTCACGTGAATCCAAAAATCAATAAATCTTGTTAGTTCATTGTCTAATCGGTGCAGCTTAGCCAAATCAATCATAGTCCATTATTTTCTAAGTGTAAGGAGATTCCTAATTTTGACTTTAACTTGTAGCCTCCTCAACCAATTATGTAATTCTTCAGGAAGCTTGCACCAAAAAAAAATTGTATTAATCACAAGTAGGTTCTGCATACAAAACCTCTTCCATAACCCAATCTAAATTATTTTGTCATAGTTGATCTTGTTGTAGAATAAAGTGATCAAACTTATGATGCCACCAATCCTTAATGTCTCCACAAGGGATCCTTGACACCATTATCTAGATCTCTTCTAAAATTTTCCTGGGTCCTGGTAATGGAATCATTTGTTGGCGTAAAATTTAAACATCAAATAACCAGGCTTCAACCTTAGGTTACAAACAAAGAGACCGTCGTAGTCTAGCGTAACGACGACATTTTCAGTCCCTTGAGAGAAGGAGCATCTCACCCAAGGTATGTCGATACAGTGGGAGCTATAAGGGATCTAGTATAGTGGTGAAGAGATCTTAATCATTAGATTACACATTCACTTTAAATAACTTATTAATCACCACAACATAATAGACATGTAGATCGAATATTCATGAATGAAGACATTAGAAGATCTATGCAATGAAAATTAAAAATTTAAGGGGGACACATAACCATTATTTAAACATCATAATACAATTTATTCCCTGCAACAACATCTTCCTTTTTTAGCCAAAAATATTACATCAAAAGCTCATGCATGCTTGTGAGATCTCTGCAATTTTGGGCCATGTTACAACATAGAAGCATGACAAAGATTCAGAAAGGAAACTGAGATTTCATTATGATAACTACTCAACACTAAATCAACAAGATTCTCTTTCCTCAAACCACTATCTCTCTAGCTTTTGAGACTTTAGTGCTTCAACCTAAATTTTTTTCTTCTTTGGCCCTTTTATAAATCAAGCTCGCTTGATCTGATCTAATCTAATCAACATGCAGATTCCTTGATCCCTATCTCGATTGGGTCCATTTTGACAAGTTCTGTTGTTTTTGTCCTTATCATATTTGATTATTTTAAAATCTTGCATGTGATTCCTTCTTTGACGGCTTCTGCAAGTCCCAATATAATCGACTTTTGGCTTTTTTTCCACTTCCCAATTTCTGGTGGTCGATTCTAGAAACTTTGGCCATTCCTTCCCCACCACTATTTTCTAGCCATATTTTCCAAAATTTCTTTCCAAACAATAAGGACCCAACATGCCATCAATGTCCAAGAGGTACGAGTGAAGCATTATTAATGTCTTTGAAAGGAATATGCATCACCATCAAATGAAAGCTACAAAGAATCAAGTAATGTCTTCTAACATTGAGATAAGAGTCATTGAAGCATACAAAGTGGACCATATTAAATGTTAGAGGCATATAAATATATTACACAAAGTATCATCTTAAAACTTCTCACTAGCTTATAACTTTATACAAGTTTCCATATTTATATATTGGAGGACCATCAAATACCCCTATCACATCCTTCCATCCCTAGGGTGAGGAACAATTCCTAGGCTGACCCTTCAATTAATAGTTGTAAGTAATATGTGATATGGTTTGGGGTGTACTTCATGAGAGGTGTCATAGTATGATACATGAATTATGCAAGCCTATCATCCTTGAGCACCTTTGAGGAGGAAGTTCTTGCATTGCTTGAGTAACCTTTCCCTTGGAATGGTTTTTGCACCTTTAACTTTTCATTTTTCTTTGCTTTGAGTTGGTTTGCTTAACAAACTTTCATCTAATTTCAATCCCCTTTTAGTATGAGTATTTTATCACTCATAGGTGTTGGAATTCTTCTTTAAGTCCCTTTTACTTTGATAGGCGTGAAAGCATGGGACTATGGTATTGGCCTCACATGAGGGGGTAGAGTCCAAATTAAGGCTTGTATTTTCATTTTAGGTTTACACATCGCCATATTTTTTTCACTTTTACGATTGTCATATGATTTAATCATTCTTTTCTTTTGTGACTAACAACTCTAAGGAACGAAGAAGAAGAGTAAAAAGAGAAACTCTAATCCTTGGGAAAGAGGATTCCACGAATCCATATGTTATTATTAGAGGCACTAAGGAGAAAAATAAGCTTATGTTCTCTTGTGAAATTTGCAATAAAGACCATGTTAGCCACCCATGTCCACAAATGGAGGAGATTCACCAATATATGGCCTAACACATAGCTCAAAAACAACCTATAGCCTTAATAAATCCTTTCCCTCTACATCAATGGAAAATGATTGTCTCAATCCTTATACCTCTATAAGGGGGCAATTTGGGAAATCCCTTGTAAGGGGGAAATTCTCCAGTGCCAACATTTTCATGTGTGAGCAATAAGCTCATTAAGACCTAAGATCATAATTATGATGTTCCTACTATTGGATAATATGTAAATTATCCATCTATGTCACAACTCGTGGTGGTCATATACACATAAATAAGTCATCTAATAAGACAATTCCTTATCCTTAAAAATGTGTTTTACAATATTGTTAAGGACTTTACATCAGGGACCTTGTGCTACCTCTCCCTTGGAATTATTTCAAAGTTACCCACCATAATGAAAGGAATTATTGAATGCTATTGGTAGAATCAAGTCCTCATATGCTTGTTTTTCTACATTTAATATTGACCAAGCTAGGCCCAAAGTTTCTCATCAAATTTCATTTTAGATCCAAGTGTCTTTGTATCAAACAATTTTTTTGATGTGTTGTTGATGAGGGTGGCTCCATTTGTGTCATGTATTTGTCTAGTCGTTGGAGAGATTTAGGTTCTCCCAAGATTTATCTATTGGACATGCTATTGAAACCAATTGATGGTCACTCATTCAAACTGCATGGAGTTATCATTGTCTTTTTAGTTGAATTGGGTAGAAAAATAGCCTCACCTGAAGTAGAAGTGGTGGATACATCCCTTTACTATAATATTCTATTAGGAAAAAGTTGTAATGGTAGTGGTGGTATCTTATGTGTTTCATGTGATTCCTTTCCTCATTAGGGAAAGGTGACCACCATTAATCAATTGGATTATTACACAGTTTACTCTAGGACCAACACTTAGAATAATATTCCATTTATTGCTCATTCCAATGTCACATTTGATAGTATCAATATAGTGATGTGTAAAGATTCATCTCTTATTGGTAACTTCACCCTCCTTCCATCAATATGTTATACATACTTTTCCCTTATATATGCAATATCATCCATTGCCACTAATTTTATAGCTCCTTCCTCAACATTACCTATGAGTGAGGATTATAGGTCTTCACACTCAATCCACTTTGAATGGGGTTTTGTTGGGGTGGTGTTCAATTCTTTCAAGATTTTAAATTTAGGGTTGAGTATGCCTTTGCATATGGCTATAATTTCTTATAAATCCATTCAAATGACCTTCACAAACCATAATTAAAATCTTCACCCTTGGAGGAGTACGATTAATTTACTTCACCCATTTGGGCCATCAACCCACATAACTCCTATAACTTCCTGAATATTATGTTACCTTTACATAAAACCATCTTCAAAGCATTAACTAGTTAAAATGTCCTTGGAAAACCATGCAACATAAGGCATCATCTTTTCTTCCGAAGCAAGTAAAAACGAGGTTCCCCTTAATAACCTGTTGTGGCCAGCAACAACCCCCCTTGTTCATTTAAGTGTTGTCCAAAATACTAAATGAATGGGGACCCTTAGTTAAATTTTTAAGAAAAAGCAAGTTTTTCCTTTCTTCAAACTAAGGTTACCATCGTAAGCTTATAAAGGTCTTTCGGATATTTTTTTAACCTAAGTCTACGATAAGGTAAAAGTCTTTAAAACTGCGTTGCAAAAAAGGATA
>APFE031009304.1:0-21570 GCA_000404065.3 Pinus taeda
TAGGAGCTTTGTCTGCTTTATTCTTCTTCTTTCCCTTCCTCTTTCCACCGTTTTTTGATTTGACCGTAAATGTCTCTACGGCGTGAATATCGGCGGAAATTTCAGGAGAAGACTCACCTGTCGGGGAATCAGGTAGGGTGATTATGGGAGAAGAATTCTTTGAAGATTTCTTCTTACTCTTTGTGTTCACCGTACCGATCATATCATCAGCGGCATGAGATCCCGAAGGAGTAGCAACGATTTGATTTGAACTTGGAAGATCTGGGATCTTCTCGTGTAAAGTACCCGACTGAGTGTAAACCAAGTCAAGGTACTGCGCCTGAGCAATTACTTGCTCCTGAGTAACTACACCAGCCTTAGCTACATCTTCAGTAATCTTCGGTAACAATGATTTAACAAACCATTCAGCTAAGATTTGGTCAGGGATAAAAACCTTCACCAACCTTCGTCGACGTCTCCACTCATGAATATGATCGGAAATATAGGTGGACGTCGATTGTTTTAGTGAAGTTAATAACTCCGTGCTGTTATCATATCTGATTGGCAACTGAAAATGAGTTAAGAAAGATGTGGCTAACTGGCTAAAGTTGTAAAAAGAGGCCCGTGGTAACTCAATGTACCACTTGGCTGCGAGACCAATGAGTGTACGCTGGAAAAGACGTAAGCGGATCGAATCATCTGAGATAGAAATTGATGCACACCAGAGGTGGTAAGTCATCACGTGATTTGACGGGTCCTCTCCAGACTTACCTTCGAACTTGGGTATGTCACTGGGCAACTTATTCGGCATTGACGGCCAAAATGGAAGATAATTTATTGGATCTTTGGAGGCTGAAGAGGGCGCTGAAGATATAGACACTGAGGGCATGGAGCCCATCTCCAAGTTGCCGGAGTATATCCCTCTGCGCAAAGGAAAGGTGAAGGTCACCAAGGAACCAAACATGGAGAAATTTGACATTCGCACGCCCCTGTTGCCAGAAAATATAACCTTTGAAGGTTCGCGCCTAGCAAGGCTTCCCCTTTTAAAGATGGAGGACTGGGAATTGGATGACCATGAGAGGTTCCCCCACCTTAGGACGAAGAATTACATGAAACACGTGTATTACAAATAATCCAGTGTCACTGCGTTGGAGCCAGTTGAGTGGATTCGCGGAGTAAATCAATCGGGGTTGCTAAACTTGCTGTGGGTGCCCCACTATCACTGCTCCAACATCAATATAACATGTATAAAGAAACTACTAACTTTGGTGCATGATGGGTGTTTTATTGCTTGGCGTGCATATCCCCATCATAGACATGCTTGTCCACAAAATCACGCTCCTACCACGTGAAGGCTTGAATCTGGCCAAGGAGTTTGGTGGAAAAACAAGCGAGCACGACTTGGCAGAGAAGATGAAGGAAAACTTTGAGCTTATCAAGAAGTCACGCGGTACTCTATAACATCCATCAACAATCCCACGATGAAAATTATGACTCAAATACTAGCTGGTAAGGTCATGATGAAGTGCCGCGTGGATGAGGTTCTGGTGCCCGTGATCTCGTTAGCGGCACAATGTGTGGAGGACGTGCAGTTTAACTGGTCACACTATCTATGTAGTGAGTTCCTTGCGAATTATTGCGAGGATCAAGACAAGAGAAAGACCTTCCACTACGCGTGGTTGCTTCTCTCTACTGTGCTGGTTGCATGGGAGCTGCCGAAGGACAGTCAGTTCCCCCCATTAGAGGCAGGTTTGTTGGAGGCTGCACAATTTTCCTCCCTTTGGGCCACGTAGGACCCCACGCGGGTCATAGAAACGAAAATTTTCTGGGTTTTGATGGAGTTCAGCATTCGCATGCCCATCAACCTGCGACCATGGTTGTCAACAATCATGTGTGAGCAGTTATCAGAGTATGCAGAGTTCAAGGCAAACTTCCACCGCGTCTATGTCAGGGTGCGAAAGGATCTAGAGTAGAAGTGGTTTGATCTGCCATATCTTGCCACAGATGATGCGATTTAGGAAGTCATCAAGTGGTGGCTAGCTGATTGGCACTCTTCGTCTGACCTGGCCACGGGTACCGGCAAAGGTGCAAGGAGTTTCGTGGAGAAGAAGAAGAAGGAGGAGGCAGTGAAATAGGTGATCTAGAGGTTGGCCACAAGGCGAAGGAAGGAGGCTGTGGATAAGTCCCAGTTAGAAAAGAGCGTGCTGTAAAGAAGCAGGCTGAAATAGAGCAATGCGACTCCGAGCGAAGAAGTAAATCCCCTTCACCCTAGATTGAGGAAGAAGAGTAGTCAGTGCAGGGCGGTGGTAGTGATGAAGGAAAAAGCACTCCATTCCAGGTCAAGAGGTACAAAGAACAAAATATAGAGGGACCTCGTAAGAAGTCAAAGGCGACTAAGCCACCACTAGATCCCATTAAGATGATAAAGGGCGACCTCAACGAGATTGGGGAAAGTGTGACACCACCGTTGAACGATTGCAATAATTTGAACAACAACACTTGCAGTCATTAGGTACTAGTCAAAAGGATCTGCGTGAACTACAGATCCAAACTAGTGGGATACAAGTGGGAGCAGGTTAGATGGGCGCTGCACAGATGAGCCTGGCACCAGGGACAAGTTAGGATGCATAACTTGTCATGTCAATAGACCTCAGGACACTCGTGTTACCATAAGGTCCCTGAGCGCGGAATCTTCCGATGACAAGGTCATTGTGAGCACTTTGAAGAACATCAACCTCAACGTCGCAGCGCTCCCTAACGAATATCTTCACGCGTAGCAGACATGTGTGACGATGGAATTGAGGGCGCGAGAGAAACACACTCTAAACTTAATAAGTGAATATCGGTTGAACAATGAGAAAATGTTCACTGAAAAGATCAAGGCCCTGAAGAAAAAGGAAACGATCTAGTCATAGAGCGCCCAACTGGTGGCCGCAGTGGCAAAGGCATGCAAGACAATGCCGAAGTTGTACACACCTGAGGAGGCACCGCTTGAGGCCAAGATCTGGAAACTTGTTGCAGGTGTCTGTGATACTAAGGCAGAGGTGGTTAGAGTTTAGTTTGAACTTAATATGAAAATCATAGAACTGGAGCTTAAGTCACAGTCTTCGACTTCGCCAGAAGTTAGGGAACATCATGAAGCTGCTGTCAGGGAAGGAATAGCTACTGTAGATGTTGCAGTCGCTGATTGTAAAATTTGTTTAAATAGGCCATGGAAGTGGTGATGAGATTGCAAGAGAATCCCATATGAAAATATTGAATATTGAGATTCGTGAGATTCAACAGAAATACAACGAAGTAAGGGTGATGACATGCACCATTGCTACAGCGTAGTGCCTCGCTAAGTTGCAGGAGGCAAAGCATCTCCTTGCACAAGTGTAAGCAGTGTAGAAAAAGGAAGCGATCCTAAAGGCCAGGTTGGGTCCTTGGTTGGATGAATCTTACATAATCTTGGCCAACATATAAGAAAAGTTGGCGAACTTGCAGCTCACACAGCAAAAGGTCAAGCGAGCCGGTGAAGGGCCAACCATAGAGCAGATGGTGGATCAAGTAAAGCAGGCAGACACACAGAGCGCGACTGAAGTAGCGGTTGTACAGGTAGAGCTGGGGGATCTTCACAGCGAGATCACTGCACCAGCTAAGTGACTCGAGGGCAAGTCACGACGTTTATGTTGGAGGTCTATTGGGATGGGTTCCCCTGGGGTTAGTTTTAGGGCAAAAGTCCAAGTTTTGATGTAAAAAGATGTAAAGTCTCAGAAAATTGTGGTCGCGGAGCACGTAGTTAGTTAAGAGTCAAAAAAGGTTTTACCCTCCTTTATGTAAGCTTGAGTCAGTCTTTGAAGATATACCGATGGTTCACGGACCAGGGGATTGTATAAATAGGTGTGTCTTAGAGAGTCTAAGGCAAGTAATGGAAGTTTTTTTATGGGTACGAGCGAAGGAGTCTAGCGCAGAGAACTAGTCTTAGAGGGGAAAAGGCTCTGCAGCTGAGTGTAGACAGGCCTAGAGTAGTGTTTGTAGCTGAGTGCACGGACCCTGAAGCTGAGTGCACAGGGAAGTATTGAGTATGTAAACCTATATTGAAGACCAATAAAGAAGATTATCGTAGAAATTCCTGTGTTCTAGCTCTTTACTTCTATTATGTATGGTTGCGATATATGCTGTGATGAATGATGTCTTTATGAAATAATGATGCATTGATGCATGAATTTACTTGATCTGTATAACTAACTAAACACAATTAATGTTAAGTGATTACACGAAGATCATAGTACTTTTTGTTAAAGTTATTGGACACTTAGGTAAATTCGAGTAAATAATGATCTAAGAGTAAACTATAGTGCGCATAAGTGCAGAAACTTGTTCCAGTACCACCCCATACTGCTTCAGGTGAGACTTCAGTCCACGCATCACAGATTGATGCCGAAAGGGCCAGTAGTGTAGGGATTTCTTTGGCCCAGATAACTATGAATCTAGGTTAGGATCCCCTAAGCCAACAAAAAGTTATGAGGACTAATTAAAGGCACTAAGGTAAGGGTATGCCTTAACATATTGAAAGCATGTTTGGCTTGATCATGCCATACAAAGGGTATTGTCATGCAGAAAGAGTTATTTTTGCTGACAAAACTAACCTCCCTAGGAGTCTAAGACACTCTAGTGACAAACAAGACAATTAAGAGCAATCCTTCTCTAAACCTACATTATTCTATGAGAAACCAAGTGTTTTCCGATCTTACCTTAGGTCCAACGCTTGTTGTAGCAGTCCAGCCTTGCTGATCCAGATGAGCTCCTCCTTCACTTTAAGACCTGCATACACTAACAAAGCAAACGATTACAGAACACCTGAATATTTCATAAAACAAAGCATATTCATCACATAGACCAAGGAGTACATGAAATAATTCATTAACAACAAATCATTGAGAAGAATGGACTTATTTGTATTAAGGAAACAAAAAAAGAACCATTACAACCTGAGCCTTGGTGTTGTGCAAGCTCCTCCCAGGGTCCAACAAGAGATTTCCTCTACTTTGACAAGCTCACCCACTCCAATATGGCAACAAGGAAGGATAGTGATCTCTCCTCACAAGTCAACAATGGAAGTCCTAATTCCAGCAACATTTACCCTTTAGAATGTTCAGCTTTCAACCTCCCTCCTTTGGCCCAAAGCCTGTATTTATAGTATTCTAGAGGAAGTTATTCAGTTCCAACATCAATGGGATACTCCCTCTTTTGGATGGGGTAGCTCCTCTCTTGATGGGATAAGTTCCTCTATCATAGGGATGCATGAACCATCTGGAGGCGCTCAATACACGTCAAACACTCTTCTAGAAGGCTCTAGAAGTGACCACAAGTAACTTTTTAAAGATGAAACTCGCGCCTTTTGACCTTTACAGGGGTACGCACCCATCCTTTGGCTTACAGAGCGTACAAGTACGCAGGTAAAGTGTGTTTGGAGTGCGTACACGCAGGCAAGGTAGAGAGAACCTGCGTACCCAGAGATAAACATGTTTTTAAGTGACTTTCTCTCTTTTTGAAGTTTGACATGAAGAGCAGAGGTATGAGGCTTGACAAGGAGGACAATATGACTATTGATGGAGCCATATTAACTGCAGATAGTCATGGTGACAAATTTCAGTGTAACACATTTAATAATCTAACGACATTTCTATACATCAGTGCTATGCACTCATGACAATCATGAATTGCATTTAAAGACATTGAAGGAGGAGGATTCATCGTTTCTACAACATTATGTATACCAATAAGTTGCAATGCATTTTAGTGAAATAAAATATAATACATCATGAAAGTATACAGTGTGAAAGAATCAAGAATTTAAAAATAGTACAACAAGCTGAACATAGACTCTATGCAATCATTAAAGCGATTAATATCACACCAGAGATATGACTTATCTTAATCTTTTCTATTGATATTTCTGTAATTCTTAAACCCCAATCTTTTTATGGTGACAAATGACCGGACATTTTAACAAATAAAATTTTATAAATTCCCAATAACATTTTAACAAATATAATGTATTAAATAAACACTATGCTTAAAAAATTATTTCCTGATAAAAATATTGCATCAAAAATATAATTAATTCCTACTAAAAATATTGCATCAAAAATATAGTTTCATCTATAATTACACGTCACGTATCATTAAAGATTGGGGCCATGCTTCTTTCAAAAGGAAGAGGCCATGTATTTGAGTTAAGTCCCAGAGACTCTCGCCTAAATTCCCTGAAAAGTGTGTAACAGTAATAATGAAGATTCAAAGGATGGAAAGTGTGTAACAGTAATAATGAAGATTCAAAGGATGGGCTCCACGCAATCGACAAAAAAAACACCGAACAAAACAAATATCAGTTTACATCATGGCTCATTTGAGGATATTAATATAAATAGATCTATTGAGTATACAACTCTTATATTTATTATTATATATTACTATTTATGTTATTTGGGTTCCAATTTAGAAGCATTTGGACTAGATAATCAAGAGTCTATGGTGGATATTTTGGATTTTGTATTTTTAGTGAATATTTTGATGATTTATAATTAATACTATATATCAAATTTAATTTATAATGGTGTAAAATATTATGTAATTATTATCAAAATTTTATATAAAAAATATTTATTTTTATAATTTCTATTTTTAAATAAATTTAATTATTTGTCATATGAATTCAAGATGCATATAGAACATTACTTTTTAATAAATTTAATTATTTAAGTTAAAAATATATAATTTCCAAGTGTTTTTTAGATAAATATAATTATTCAAATAAAATTAGGTCTAGCGACAGAGGCAACGAGCAGCTTGACAGAATGCAAAAGATGACAGCGAAGGGGATGAACTGTGAGAATGCTGCAGGGAAGAGGGACGCAGAGATTGAGGAGAAGTCGCGGAAGGACAGGGAGGAACGATGACATCATTAAGGAGTGGAGCAGCTTGGATGCAGGGATGGCAGCAGTGAAAAGATGAGAAGGGAGGTGAGGGTTTGCAGTGAGAAAGGGAAGAGAAATCAGAAGATGGGATTCGCGAAGAAGGAGAGGAGACGGGCAGCGTAGGGAGATGGAGAAGAGGATATAAAGCAACAAACAGGTGAGAAGAGGGGGAGCCACAATGCAGAAGATGAGGGCACATGGAGGAGCAGCAAATCAAGAGTTTGAGGTATTCGGGCTTGCAACAGGGGTATGGACATGGTTTATGTGAGGGAGATTCTGGGCAGCAGAAGGAGAGATTTCGAAATCTGCAGCAACGAGAGGATGCAGATCTGAGATACAAAAAAAATGTAGGCAGAAAGAGGATAGGGTTTATAAAATAAAAATAAAAATTTCCACAGAGGAAAAAGGCCAACAAAAAATGGTAGCCATAAAACACTTTAAAACATTTCCAGTATACGTATGCTTCAAATTTCCTTGAAACCCTTATAAAAATGTCTAGATTTAAAATTTTGGAACCCTTGGACTACAATTTTCTTTTGAATAATATCCCTGGAAAATTATGTTGATAAACCCTAGAGATCCAGATCTTACCCTCCAGTTCTATATCTGGACTCTACGAAAATTTATTCCTCGGATCTGTAGTTGCACGTGTTGGAAATAATACTAATGGGGGGGGCTGAATCAGTATTAACAAATCACTAACTTTTTCATTTCCATATTTTGATTCATATATGCTACTTCAGTTAAGGGAACCCGCATGTACATGCAACTGTGTTTAATGCAACTAGTGTATATCTAGTAAACTTATGATTCAGTTAATCCATTATAATTAGTGCATCAGAACTTCATTAACCATGTGAATGGTAAACAGGTGCAATAAAAATAGAACAGATCATCACACACACATGAACACCATGATATAAGGTGGAAACCCAATGTGGGACAAAAACCACCTGTTGTTGTTTTCTTTAAGATAAGAAAAACATGTTGACAATCTTATACTGGTGCAGACTCATACCAGTAAGCAAGCACCCACTTGCAGAAGGCTACAACCTTCTCTCGTTCTCCAGCTTCTACTAGAAGGGAGCTACAACCCCCTGGCTCTTGTACTAGACGATCTGTTTACTAGTACGTAGGTGTTGGCCTACTATAGGCTACGACCTTCTTGTTTCATCACAACACCATAATATGAAGGCCATGTTTCATCCAATTTTCATACTGGACTCATCAACAACATTGAAGCTCAAAATCAATCACCAATGCAATACAACTATTGCATCAACCAATCATCAATCTCTGAATCACCCAACACTGAATCATTGAAACCCTGTCATCAAAACACAGTCACCAGAACATAGAGCAGAACCCAGAACTCTGCAACAACAACCAAGTCCAATCTGCAAATTCAAATATCATACTTCAAACAGTATACGCGACTCTGATGAGCCGAACCTGTGTGTACACACGCTTTTACCAAAGCGAACCCACGTACACATCTACAAATATTAACTCAGAACTTTGCAGCTATAACAAACATCAATCATACCCAGATCATAAAATTTATACAATAAAACATGCGTCAATAATTCAGATCTGGTCTATCCATGATCAAACCACATAATGATAATACGTTCCAAGCCTTATTATCCCGATCCATCATCCATCATCAAACACATAGGTGCATCCTTGGTTCAGATCAAGCAAAGCATCACAAACCCATAACCAGCATACTAGATCTCACACTTCATCAGATATTCAATCCTTGCACACCTGCTCATTGGCCTAATGACCTTCTTCTCCTTATATAGGTTTAGGCCTCTCTTAATACCATGGTCCAAAACCACGTAGGACCAATACCTTGGACCCAATACCTGGGGTCAATACCTCGAACCAAATACCATGGACCAATACCAAAATACCATGGTCCAAATACCACGAACCAAAACTTAGTTTTCCGACATGTACGCGCCTTTCCTTTTTTGAAAGTGCGTGTGTATGTTATACGCGTCTTTGTATATAATGAACTTGTGTGTATACACGACTTGGTATATAGTGAACCTATGTATATACGCAACTTGGTATATAGCGAACCTGCGTGTGTACACGACTTGGTATATAGTGAACCTGCGTATATATGTGACTTGGTATATAGTGAACCTGTGTATATCTCTTTTTCTTCATTCTGTGAGTCTGAACTGTGATCTGTCATCTGATTGAGTTGCCATCAAGGACAACACTTGTGTCATACCTGTATCATAATGCCAACAATCTCCCCCTTTGGACTTGATGGCAACAACCACACCAAGTCACTCTCCCCCTTTGACATCAAGGGAAAAGGGCGGACCAAGATATTCTCTCCCTTGATATACATTCTGCTATCCATACTCCCCCTGAGTACATGCTGAAATCTTTGATTGAGCTCTCCCTTTGTACATGCTGAAATCTTTGATTGAGCTCTCCCTTTGTACATGCTGAGATGTACCAATGTGTCCATGCTTCCTCTGAGCACATTTTGAATTCTCTGATCGAACTCCCCCTTTGTACATGCCAAGATGTACCAATCCATCCATGCTCCCCCTGAGCACATGCCGAGTCTGCAACAATATTTTTCAAAAGAATAACTGACTCTACAACTCAACTAAGTGAGTATGACCTTCCTGTTGGGTCTTGAAAATGTCATTCATTTCCATTACACTTTCACTATTATGTCCATTATATCACCTCCATTTCACTACTATGTCACTACATTCATCCCACTTTCATTATCATTGGGCCACATTTATGTTTTTCCAAACTTTATTAGTTCTTAGCCTTTTTAAGTGAATTTGTCGTTAAAATTAGAAAATAATGTGCACATGCTTATACCTAACAAGTGGGTTGAGATTGTTGACATGTGTAGGTCAAAAGGAGACTTCTAGAAGACCTTTATGTGGCACTCTAAGGCCAAATTCGAATTTGAGTGGAGAGAATCATGGGATCATGAGGATATGTGTCACATCTCCGAACTGTATTGAAACTCTAGAAGACATGTGTCTTATCAGTTCCTATTTTTATTAGGACTCTAGAGGTAGAGGGAGAGGTTCATGGACTCTCATTAATGAGATGGCTTCTCATCTTTTTTTATAAATAGGAGATCTCTCTCCTTCATTTGTTAGCTTTTTAGTTCTTAAGCTTAGAGTTTAGAGTTGGTAGCTTGGAGCTTGTAGTTCTTCTTTATGGCTTTGGAAAGCTTTGGAGAGCTTTGTTGTACTTTGTAATTTTGAAGAATTTGAATAAAGCTTTGATGTTCTCAACATGGAAGGAGATGTGAAGTAGATGTCATGGAGCATATTAGAATGTAAGGTAGAGTAGATTTTATTTTGTAATTTTGCTTTGATTTCATTCATGTATGTCATTTTATTGCTTTCAAGTTTGATAGTTTAGATTTTCCATTCATGCCAATTTAATTCATGCAAGTGTGTTCAACCAATTGATTGTAGATTAGTTTTTCTTTACATGTTCTTGTATTTTCTTATTAGTTTTTGCTTGAGCTTTTTAATGTAGTTTTTGCATCAAGTGGTGATCTTAGACTTGCTTCCTCTGTTGAACTTTAGTTTTTAATTCCAGTTGTTATGCTTTCATTTTAGTGAGAATTGTTTGCTACTTTTAGATAGTTTAGATATCAGTTCTTCATGCTACATGACGATATCTCCGGTGCCTTTAGCTTAACCCTGTTTTAGAAGTTAATTGGCGAGCTATTGGATTGTAGGTGAAGTAATTTGACTTTGCTTTCATTAGCCTGCAAGTAGATAGTTTAGACATCAGTTCTTTATGCTACATGACGATCTCTCCGGTGCCTTTAGCTTAACCCCGTTTTAGAAGTTAATTGGCGAGCTATTGGATTATAGGTAAAGTAATTGATTTTGATTTCATTAGTCTGCAAGTAGATAAGTTTACATGTCATTTTCATGCCATATGATGATATTTCTAGTGTCTTTAGCTTAACCCCATTTTAGAAGTTAATTGACGAAATATTGGATTATGGGTGAAATCAGTGACTAGTTTCCAGTTTCTTTACTTTTTGGTTTTGAGTGCAGTAGTTTATTAGATTTCAATTCTGTAATTAGATGGATAGCAGAGATAGTAACCTCATTTTCAGTACTTCATCTTTAGCTTGATTTATGTAGCTGCATGGTTACACTTTTGTTCAAGTTCTGATTTTATAGATAGCATGTTTTGAGATCTTTGAAGTGCTAAGTTTGGAAATTACCATAAGAGGCATAAACCTTGTCTTCAATTCTACATCCATACTTGATCTTTAAAAGTATTCTTAAAACCTTAGATTAGGATTTCCATTTGCATTAAACACTTTAGGAGACCAACAAGAACAAAAACCCCAAAACAACATAAACTATAAAACAACGAAGTAAGAAAAAGGTTAACTAAGCACATATGGTGCACCACACTTCATCAGTTTATGATACCCGGATTGATAATTTATGTAGAGCAATTTAAGACGTTAAATTGACTATACACTTCCTATCACCAATGACTCATACATACATCAATCTCCCAACCAAGTGGGGATACACCATTTTGACTCATCCACCCAACCAAGTGGGGCTATACCAAATGTCGAAACAAGAACATTACTTTATCCATCCAATGCATAGTGGGGTAACAAAAATAGGTCTTTTCATGACCTTTACATATACATGACTTTTATAACAAAGACCAATAGTCTAAACAAGACCATGATAGTCATCAGCAACTATCATACACCACATATGATCTACACCATAAGCATCTTTCATCAACATCAGCAACCTGTAACCTGCGATACCATTCTCTTGACCGACCAACAATAAGTAGCAAGATGTATCATTTAGACACATAACCATCATCACTAAATAATTCTAACCATAATGCCAACAATGCATTGTTCGAAGCATATGCTCCCCCTGAACTTGTGCCATCTTTTCACTGTCAGATCTGATCATGCATATATCAGCAAGAAGTATCAAGACATCGTCATCATCAAGTTAGGATGAAAAGCACTTCTAAACAACATCTTATGAATACCAACACATTTCCACATATCATCAGCAGTTTGTAACCATCATCAAATAGAGCAAATAATTGACTAAACCATATCAAACCTTTTTTCTTGAGTTTGTCGCACTGCTTTTCCTCAAACCAACATATACGCGACTGTGCAGCTTCAAACTCGTGTATACACGTGACTTGTCTTCATGAAACTTGCGTATGAGATTTAGAACATTGAGGTTCCACACTTTCAGCTCCCTCTAAGTCTGTCATGTTTGTATACTCTGCTATGCCACATCTTTCTGATGATGGTTTCTCCTTTTTCTTCCATATCTTCAACTGTGATGATGTTTTCTCCTTTTGGTGTGGTGCCCAAAGTCTTCTCATGCATTCCTTTGCTATATTTCCAAGTTTGTTACATGCATAACATCTTACATGTTTCATATTCCTTCTGTAACAGTCAATAGCTTTTTGACCAAACATATTGCAAGAAAAACAATATCCCTTAAAGTACCTGGAATGTGATGATCTTTCTATGTGATGGTCTTGAACCATTCTACTTTTGCATCCGGCTGCAACATGTCCAGAATTATGAAATACATAACATTTAACATTATTCATCGGACAAAATAACCATCTATCACTTCCACATTTAGAAGTAAAAGATTTTCTTTGAAGACTATCTTTCCTTGGATGTTGATGAGGTTGACCTCTCATTTCCTTGTTGAGCATTTCAAATTTTGCAATAGAGTTCCTTGCCTCACCTTGTGAGCTAGATACATCTCCAACAGATTCATAAAAACCAAGACAAGTTTCGATAGCAGGAGACCTTTGACTACTAAGAATATCATCCAAAATCTTAGTATTGTCTTGAAATTGTAATAGTTTATCCTTTTCTTCTAATTTACCTTTCAAGATATTTACCTCAACCTGATGATGTTCTTCCTTTTCCAGATATTGCTTTTTCAAGATTTCTTCAAACTTTTTTCCTTCTTCCACTTGTTGCCTTAGTTTGAGAATCTCATTTTCGTGTTCTTCATTCTGCTCCTGCAACATTTGACGTACTCTGAAGGCACACTCCAGCTGAGCTTTTAAGATGATAACTTCTTCTTTGAGGGCACTCTCCCTTTTGTCAAATAGATCTTGATGATCTATGATTTTATCTGATGCTTCATTTCCTTGTCCATCTTCAATCTGAGGTGATTCAGAATCTGAATACTTGCTTCCACCCAATGGCAGGCTGTCACTGTTCCTTTGAGCTATCTTCTTCTTCTGACGCGCTTTCTTTCCCATTGTTCTACGGATCTCCTTCAAGTGATCAAGCTTCTACCAAAGGACCCGCTCTGATACCAATTGTTGGAAATAATACTGAGAGGGGGGGGGGGTGAATCAGTATTAGCAAATCACTAACTTTTTCATTTCCATACTTTGATTCATATAGGCTACTTCAGTTAAGGGAACCCGCGTGTACACACAACTGTGTTTAATGCAACTAGTGTATATCTAGTAAACTTATGATTCAGTTAATCCATTATAATTAGTGCATCAGAACTTCATTAACCATGTGAACAGTAAACAGGTGTAGTAAAAATAGAACAGATCATCACACACACATGAACACCATGATATAAGGTGGAAACCCAATGCAGGACAAAAACCACCTGCTGCTGTTTTCTTTAAGATAAGAAAAACCTGTTTACAATCTTGTACTGGAGCAGATTCATACCAGTACGCAGGCACCCACCTACAGAAGGCTACAACCTTCTTTCGTTCTCTAGCTTCTACTGGAAGGGAGCTACAACCCCCTGGCTCTTGTACTAGCTGATCCGTTTACTAGTACGTAGGCGTCGGCCTACTAAAGGCTACAACCTTCTTGTTTCATCACAACACCATAATATGAAGGCCACGTTTCATCCAATTTTCATATTGGACCCATCAACAACATTGAAGCTCAAAATCAATCACCTCTGCAATACAACTATTGCATCAACCAATCATCAATATCTAAATCACCCAACACTGAATCACGGAAACCCTGTCATCAAAACACAGTCACCAGAACATAGAGCAGAACCCAGAACTCTGCATCAACAACCAAATCCAATCTGCAACTTCAAATATCATACTTCAAACAGTATATGTGACTCTGATGAGCCGAACCTGCATGTATATGCATTTTTACCAAAGTGAACCCGCGTACACATCTACAAATATTAACTTAGAACTTTGCAGCTATACCAAACAACATTCATACCCAAATCATAACATTTATACAATAAAACAAGCGTCAATAATTCAAATCTAGTCTATCCATGATCAAACCACATAATGATAATACGTTCCAAGCCTTATGATCCCCATCCATCATCCATCATCAACCGCATAGGTGCATCCTTGGTTCAGATCAAGCAGAGCATCACAAACCCATAACCAACATACTAGATCTCACACTTCATCGGATATTCAATCCTTGCACACCTACTCATTGGCCTAATGACCTTCTTCTCCTTATATAGGTTTAGGCCTCTCTCAATATCATGGTCCAAAACCATGTAGGACCAATACCTTGGACCCAAAACCTGGGGTCAATACCTCGGACCAAATACCATGGACCAATACCAAAATACCATGGTCCAAATACCGCGGACCAAAACTTAGTTTTCCGACATGTACACACCTTTCCTTTTGTGAAAGTGCGTGTGTACGTTATACACGTCTTTGTATATAGTGAACTTGTGTGTATACATGACTTGGTATATAGTGAACCTGCGTATATACGTGACTTGGTATATAGTGAACCTGCGTGTGTACACAACTTGGTATATACTGAACCTACGTATATACGCGACTTGGTATATAGTGAACCTGCATATATCTCTTTTTCTTCATTCTGTGAGTCTAAATTTTGATCTATCATCTGAGTGAGTTACCATCAAGGACAACATTTGTGTCATACCTGTATCATAATGCCAACAATCTCCCCCTTTGGACTTGATGGAAACAACCACACCAAGTCACTCTCCCCCTTTGATCAAGGGCAAAGGGCAGACCAAGATATTCTCTCCCTTGATATACATTCTGCTATCCATACTCCCCCTGAGTACATGTTGAGATCTCTGATTGAGCTCTCCCTTTGTACATGTTGAGATGTACCAATCCGTCCATGCTTCCTCTGAGCACATTTTGAATTCTCTGATCGAACTCCCCCTTTGTACATGCCAAGATGTACCAATCCGTCCATGCTCCCCCTGAGCACATGCCGAGTCTGCAATAATATATTTCAAAAGAATAACATGACTCTACAACTCAACTAAGTGAGTATGACCTTCCTATCACCAATGACTCATACATACATCAATCTCCCAACCAAGTGGGGATACACCATTTTGACTCATCCACCCAACTAAGTGGGGATATACCAAATGTCAAAACAAGAACATTACTTTATCCATCCCATGCATAGTGGGGTAACAAAAATAGGTCGTTTCATGACCTTTACATATACATGACTTTTATAACAAAGACCAACAATCTAAACAAGACCATGATAGTCATCAGCAACTATCATACAACACATATGATCTGCACCATAAGCATCTTTCATCAACATCAGAAAATGTAACCTGAAATACGATTATCTTGACCAACCAACAATAAGTAACAAGATGTATCATTTAGCCACATAAGCATCATCACCAAAGAATTCTAACCATAATGCCAACAATGCATTATTCGAAGCATATGCTCCCCCTGAACCTGTGCCATCTGTTCATTGTCAGATCTGATCATGCATATATCAACAAGAAGTATCAAGACATCATCATCATCAAGTTAGGATGAAAATCACTTCTAAACAACATCTTATGAATACCAACACATTTCCACATATCATCAGCAAATTGTAACCATCATCAAAAAGTGAAAATAATTGACTGAACCATATCAAACCCTTTTTCTTGACTCTGTCCCACTGCTTTTCCTCAAACCAACATATACGCGACTGTGTAGCTTTGAACTCATGTATACATGTGACTTGTCTTCATGAAACTTGCATATGAGATTTAGAACATTGAGGTTCGACACTTTCAGCTCCCTCTGAGTTTGTCATGTCTATATACTCTGCTATGCCACATCTTTCTAATTGTACTTCCTTTTTCTTCCATATCTTCAACTGTGATGATGTTTTCTCCTTTTGGTGTGGTGCCCAAAGTCTTCTCATGCATTCCTTTGCTATATTTCCAAGTTTGTTACATGCATAACATCTTACATGTTTCATATTCCTTCTGTAACATTCAATAGCTTTGTGACCAAACATATTGCAAGAAAAACAATATCCCTTAAAGTACTTGGAACGTGATGATCTTTCTGTGTGATGGTCTTGAACCATTCTACTTCTGCATCTGGCTGCAACATGTCCAGAATTATGGCATACATAACATTCAACATTATTCATCGGAGGAAATAACCGTCTATCACTTCCACATTTAGGAGCAAAAGATTTTCTTTGAAGACTATCTTTCCTTGGTTGTTGATGAGGTTTACCTCTCATTTCCTTGTTGAGCATTTCAGATTTTGCATTAGAGTTCCTTGCCTCGCCTTGTGAGCTAGATTCATCTCCAACAGATTCATAAAAACCAAGATAAGTTTCTATAGTAGGCGACCTTTGACTACTAAGAATATCATCCAAAATCTTAGTACTGTCTTGAAATCGTAATAGTTTATCCTTTTCTTCTAATTTACCTTTTAAGATATTTACCTCAACCTGATGATGTTCTTCCTTTTCCAGATATTTCTTCTTCAAGATTTCTTCAGACTTTTTTCCTTCTTCCACTTGTTGCCTTAGTTTGAGAATCTCATTTTCTTGTTCTTCATTATGCTCCTGCAGCATTTGACGTACTCTGAAGGCACACTGTTATAGCTCCAAATCTCACTCTTATGGTTTGTGATGGTACACTCATGGCCTAGGGCAACCCCTCCTTCCAGACTTGGTCTCAAATTTAAAAAACAGTGTTTTATTCCCTGTACGCGACATTGCCCTGAGTTAAACGCGTGTATACGTGGGTCCATATATACCCAACCAGCGCATATGTATTAAAACACTTAAAAAAATATAAAACTCCTTATTTTCGGGCGGAGATCGCGGGTTTTACCTGCTGAAAACCTGTTAGTGCCCGTAGGCCCAACTGTTCCCAACCAATTCCTAACTAAAAAACTACTTTGGAATTGGTATAAAAAGACATCAAAGGGAAGGCCTAAAGCAGGAGAGAACGAGAGCAAGGTTATTATACTGAGATTTTCCCTTGACCAGGTTTGAAGACCCTTGTTCCTTCTGCACTTCCCCCATCTGTAGAGGAAACTCTTGTTTCCTTGTGTGTTGATGTTCATCCACCACTTATTACATCATGGAGAGATAGTCATGGAAGGAGATATGTTAGAGGCTTGAGGCGGGACGGATCCGGAAGGAAGCTTTGCTTGGAGCCTGTGAAAGGTTACTCAGGTGATATTACTCCTTTTGTACATTTTATTTGTCTATAATAAAGAAACACGTCTTGGTTCCTGATATGCTTCTTCTTTATGTTTATGTTGTTCATGTTTGAATTCATATGAGAATAGTGGTTTAAAGTTCATAACTAACTATCTTCTTGTATAACATAAAGATGATTTCTGTATAAGTCTTTGTCCATATGCTGTTGTATTCTTTGGAATTGGCCTTTTTGCAGGACAAAGGAGCGAAAGGGACTTGAAGAAGGGTTTGGACCCTTAAGGAACTTCTCGAACGTAGGACCTGAGGTACGTCCCTTCATCACATAATTTTCTTTTAACAGTGCAATAGTTGTGTGAATGTGTGTGTTTCTGTTTAGACAACTTTCAGTCTGCTAGGGTTCCACCCAAAAGCCCTAGGGGAGAAAATCCCTTAACACACACTCTAGCTAAGCTTTTAAGCTGATAACTTCTTCTTTGAGGACACTGTCCCTTTTTTCAAATAAATCTTGATGATCAATGATTTTATCTGATGCTTCATTTGCTTGTTCATCTTCAATCTGAGGTGATTCAGAATCTGGATACTTACTTCCACCCAATGGCAGGCTGTCACTGTTCCTTTGAGTTGTCTTCTTCTTCTGACGTGCTTTCTTTCCCATTGTTCTACAAATCTCCTTCAAGCGATCAAGCTTCTACCAAAGGACCCGCTCTGATACCAATTGTTGGAAATAACACTGAGAGAGGGGGGGTGAATCAGTATTAGCAAATCATTAACTTTTTCATTTCCATACTTTTTCATATACACTACTTCAGTTAAGGGAACCCGCGTGTACACACAACTGTGTTTAATGCAACTAACGTATATCTAGTAAACTTATGATTCAGTTAATCCATTATAATCAATGCATCATAACTTCATTAACCATGTGAACAATAAACAGGTGCAATAAAAACAGAAGAGATCATCAGACACACATGAACACCATGATATAAGGTGGAAACCCAATGCAGGACAAAAACCACCTACTGTTATTTTCTTTAAGATAAGAAAAACCTGTTTACAATCTTGTACTGGCACAGACTCATACTAGTATGCAGGCACCCACCTGCAGAAGGCTACAACCTTCTCTCGTTCTCCAGCTTCTACTAGAAGGGAGCTACAACCCCCTAACTCTTGTACTAGTTGATCCGTTTACTAGTACGTAGTCACTGGCCTACTGAAGGCTACGACCTTCTTGTTTCATCACAACACCATAATATGAAGGCCACATTTCATCCAATTTTCATACTGGACCCATCAACAATATTGAAGCTCAAAATCAATCACCACTGCAATACAACTATTGCATCAACCAATCATCAATCTCTGAATCACCCAACATTGAATCACTGAAACCCTGTCATCAACACAGTCACCAGAACATAGAGCAGAACCCAGAACTCTGCAACAACAACCAGATCCAATCTGCAACCTCAAATATCATACTTCAAACAGTATATGCGACTCTGATGAGCCGAACCTGCATGTATACACACTTTTACCAAAGCGAACCCGCATACACATCTGCAAATATTAACTCAGAACTTTGTAGCTATACCAAACATCAGTCATACCCATATCATAACATTTATACAATAAAACATGCGTCAATAATTCATATCTAGTCTATCCATGATCTGATCTGATAATCACCCTATGAGTGACCTCAGTTGAAGATTTAATTAACAAAAGGTATTACAGACTCATGTGTTGGTGTGTGTGTTCTGTGTTATTGAAACAACGGATTGATCAGATTGCCAATACACAGAAAATAAATGGAAAGACAACAGAGAAATACAGTAAGCAACACAAAGACACAAGAATTTTTAATAAGGAGTTCACCCTATCCTCGAGGGCTGCATCTCCGGTCCAGCTTTCAGTGGTGGCCTTGTTTTATTGTGTCTTTAAGCAGAGAATTACAATTACAGGGACTCAATGCGAGTTCTCCTGAAGCAGGTTTTCTTGGCAGGGTGGTTCTTGGATTCCCCAAGCCACTCGGAGTACACAGACTCTTGTTCTTCCTACCAGCTCTGTGACCCTTGGTCTACAATGGAAAGAGCCAACTGTGATGCTCAATCTGGACAGATTCCTCTATGGGAAGGCTTGAATCTTCAAGCTCTCTGGTGCTCGATGCTGCCTATGGTCAGCTTGGCCCTCTGTCTCCTCTGCTTGGCTTTACTACTCTCTGTGTCCAATCCTCCTCTCAGGGTTCACTGTTCACTATCTCTCTCAGTCGATCGGACTCTCCTCCTGGTTCCGACTTCCTCTAGTTCGATTGTCTCTGCTCATGGCTTTAGCCATTCGATTCCTGTGCCTGTTCGGTTCCTCTCCCGCCTGCGTCGATTCACCTTCTACAGCTGCACTTGGAGTTCCCTGTTCAGCGTCAGCATGAATGCTCAAGAAGTGGCCACGTGTCTCCATCTAACTGGTGCCAGCATGCTTCGTCGGTTCGTTTCTTCCGTTACGCTGTGTATGCATTATTTTTCAACCCTGGCGGTTAACCGGACTCCAAATCCCCTTAGAATGCAGCTTAATCCCCCGTCGATTCCGCTTCCTCCATCGGGCACAATCTCAGCCGTCCGATCTGGGCTCCTCCAGATCCGATGTCATACGCACGTCGAGCACGGTTGACTTGCTCAACCGATAGTGCGCGATCACGACAGTTTTTCTCTCACCTCCGCTGCCACGTGTCGATCGCTGAGTGGGATTGCTCCGCTCTCCTCCAAAACCTCTTACCGTTCAAGGGCGCCCCGATCAATACTGCCGGTTTTCCAGAGCGCGGGTCCCGCCTTTTGTCCTTTAGTGCTTTTGCTTCTCCGCCCACGGTTCTTCGACCTCCACATGACCGAGTGCTTAAGGCTTTTCTGCTTTAGCCCTGTTTGCCTAGAGATGCACGATTAGCACTAATCGCGCATCAAAAATCGCCTCCTTTTCCCGATCCGGGGCTCCCAGCAGCTGTTTTGACCTCCTGCGCAGTCTCTATGGGCCTCGGTCAACGCACTTTGACCGAGGTCCTCGTCGTTCCACGTTGGCAGCCATTGCCATTGGTTCAGGGCGTTTTTGATCGTTGTTTTGGAATTTTCAAGGATTTGTCCAACTCGATACAGTCAAGGTTCTTGACAGTCTTTTTGTGGATCCGATTCGGATCATGGCCTCCCTACTGAAAAAATATTTTGGACCACCAAAAGTTGGTTTTCTTCAAGCATTGACTAAGTGAGGAAACTGTTGTCTCACTTGTCCAATATCAATCCACTTCGCACTACTCGGCTTCGAACCCTTAAGCCCAATCCTAAGGTATTCCACTTGTCCACTGTGTGTCGTCCTTACCTTCCTGTCCAGCACTATGTCTTCCTGCAAATCATTAAGATATTCAGGTAGCAGGTCATCAACAGAAGGTAATTGACTCTGCTCTTCAGGGTCCTCAACCATTGAAGGTTCAAACAACCTTAAGCAATCTGCATTCACGACTGAGTAGATGTGCATGTAAGCTGGTAGATCAAGGAGAAAAGCATTTTCACCAATCTTCTCAAGTATCCTAAAAGGTCCATACCTGATATGTTTTAGCTTTTTACCTTCACCTTGCATCTGGTCCTTGCTGATATATAGCCAGACTTGGTCTCCAACTTGAAAACTATGCTCCATCCGATGCTTATCATGCCTAGCCTTGTACTTGGCCTGGCTCTTTTCCAATTTTTCCTGTACTGCCTGGTGGATCTCCTGGATCTGTTCAATGAACCTAGTTGCCTTGTCCACATCATTGTGTCCTTCAACCATGGTATCTTTAACAAAGACAAAATCCAAAGGAGACCTTGGCATGAAACCAAAACAGGTCTCAAAAGGAGATCTCTGTGTAGAAGAGTGGTTAGCTCTATTGTAAGCATGCTGCACATAGCATAAGTGCTCATCCCAAAGCTTAGGATGTTTGCTGCAATATCCTCTCAGTAACTGGATCACTGTCCTGTTAACTACTTCTGTCTGACCATCTGTTTGTGGATGAAAAGCTGTGCTTTTCTTTAATTTGGTGTCCATTAGTTCCCACAGACTTGACCAAAACTTCCCCACAAATCGGGTGTCTCGATCAGA
>APFE031009310.1:8091-18126 GCA_000404065.3 Pinus taeda
AACATAAATTTTGCCGGAAAGATGGTGCCAACTCTAGCAGTTTCCATTTTCACAGGGCAACTAAAGGTTGAGGTCAGCCAACCAATTTTGCTTAAGCAAATGCTGAATTCTTGCGATATAAAGGAAAAAATACATAAATAGCTAGCTTTAGATTTAATTTTAGAAATAGTTTTATTTTATTTTTCCTAGAAACAGGACGGTCATTTAAACCGTATCCTAAATTTTTGTAAATAAGTTATTTTTAGACATAGTTAGTAGTATTTAAACCCTTCTCATGCATTTAGAGAAGGGTCCAGAAATTTATCAAAAACTTGTCCTCAGAACATGCACTTTTGCACCCTCCGAGGAGGTTTTGGTGAATAAATGGAACAAGGTTTATTAATTTTTGCATTTGATATCTGCTACTGATATTGCACTTCTGTACTCTTAGTTGATGTCGGATTGAGAAGAGATAAATCGTTATCACTTGAAGCTCATGAGTAGAACTAGTTATAAATGGTACTTCTATCTCTTAACTGTTTCTATCTCTTGTGTTAGAGTGATATTTAAGCTTAGTTGTTTACATGTTAATGGTTGAATGCCTGAGTTATCATTTGGCACTTTTGTATGGTGATAGCTATTTATTTATGCTTGATATGTGAACAACTTACTATGCGATATGCTTCTCACAACTATTTCGTCTAAACTTTTATGTGAAGTAGTTCATCTATATTGAATTCTTTTCTTATAACAGTTGAATGATCTTTATTACCAATTGTTATTTGAAATCATTCTATATCGCATAACAGAAAAATCTTACCCCGGGTTAGTATAGATATTAGATGTCGTTGCTTTTTTAGATACAAATTACATTAGAATTAGAAGTAGATTATCTCATTTAGAATATTTTAAAGTTGCAAACATCAATCAATCTTACGCACACACACAATTGGGAAACTGGTCCCATTATCCCCAGTCGGACCCACCATACCAAACGGAAAAGGAGTTGCCAACCAAGGTCCGGACCAGGTGGGTATCCCCCTTGTTGTAGACCCAATTTTCGGGCCTTCAACACAAAGATATTTTAGTTAATACCTTCTTGACTTCTAGAATAGTCCCTATTCTATCTTCAATGCCCTATTCTTCAATCTGATACTCACTCTTGCTATTCAAAAAATTTATGAGCCTGACAGCTTCCTTAGGCATTTTTCCTAATTCTTCTTTTGTTCTCTGAATCTCTTCTAAGCCTGCTTTTACTAAATAAATTTGCTCAAATATTATCTGTATCAATGACTAAACATCATTTATTGACTGAGTGATGTTGGTCCAAAGAATATTCTTAATATCGGCCAAAGGTTTGTCAAATGTGAGGTCCTTTTCTAATGATTTCACCTTTTGTTCTAACCCCTTAATTTTCCTCACTCTTTCTAAAAATTTATCTTTGAAAGGTCATATTTTTGTTCCAAGGTATCATATTGTTCTTTCACCTTTTGCAACTTTGAAACTTGGATTTTCATCTCCTCCATTGATTTTATCAGTTCTTCTATGCTCAGACTTGTAATCTCTACTGGTGTTGTTCCCGTTGTTGTTGTTCCTGCTATTGCTTCTACTATGACCAATGGAATGTTTGGTGCCAGAGTTGTTCCAAGGGTTGAAGGAACTGTAGTTGAAACTATTGGTATTACATTGGGAGGCTGAGAGGTCGACTCTCGTTGCTTGTCCTTCAATGCTTTTTCCAATTCTTATTCAGTCTCGTTCAGCCTTTCATTAAGCTTTACGAGCAAGTCCATAAGCTCTTCTTTAGACCTTTGTTGTATGATCTCAGCAATCTGTGGATGTCTTGAAGGTGACAACTTTAGCTGCTTTCTTAAGGTAGCTATGTCTTCATCTTTCTTTTTAATTAAGGCTTCTATAGCCTTCACATCTTTCGGATCATGATCTAACCCAATGATCACTTCCTCTAAAGACTTTATTCTATTGTCTTTAGCCTGTGAGGAGGCTTTCTCCAGTTGTAATGGGGCAATTGTATTATTCAAAGAATTGTTCAGTCTTTGGGCCATCATGGCCTTACCAGTCAATGTATAATATATCATCTCCCCTGTCTGTTTGTGCAACTCAATTTGGTCCAAGGGATGAATGTCCTTTGCCATGACCTCAAAATTGGTTCTAAGGTAATGTGCTACTGATTGAGGCTACTGCACTTTAGGTTTGAAATAACTCATTATAATTTTACCTTCTTTGATGTCATAGGCTGACATTAACTTGTTTTGATTAGTGGGAGCCATTTTCAAATATTGACTGTAGACCTGGATCCTCAATGGATCATTTCTGGCTTTTATTTATATGAACTTCTTTTTGATATCTGGAGTGTCTTTTCCTGGTGGCCTAAAAGATGATACCTCTACACTTTGTTGTCTCTCCAGCTCTTGTCTCTATGAGCTTGTAGATGTCCCACCTACTAGGAAAGTTTGATGACTATCTACACCTTCTCTTCTTTGACTATCAGTAGTTTCTTAAAAAAATTCTTCTTCTGAAAGAGGATTTAGCCTTTGCCTCTTGGTGCCAAGCTGTTATGAGGGTCCACTGGCAGGGGTAGCTACTTCCCTTTCTCTTTTTTTTTTTCTTTTCCTCATTCAAAGGAGTTTTCAAGATTGGGGGTTCTCCCAGATTTACCTGAGTTGAAGGAGTGTGTATGTGGGCCTGTTCCTTAGAAGTTTCAGGCTGATTAGACATTATGGACTGTTCTGTAGCCTGAGTACCTGTCTCTGTTTCTTTTCCTTTGGAAGTCCCTGTGAGTGGTGTACTTGTCTGCTGTGAGTGCCTTTGAGAGACCCCAGCTATTGAGGAACTTATCCCTGATGGTGACTTCTGAGAGGTTTCAAACTGCACCTATCCAAAAGAATCTAGGTCAAGAGTCTTCTAAAGATATTTCATTACATTTTCTATGTTGACTTGTTCACTATCAGTTTCTACTAAGGTCCCTTCCCTCCATTCATCCAAGTTTCCAATTGTTCAATCTCTAGGATTCTATGGTGTATGTATGGTGCTAGCCTATTCTTCATTCTTTTATCATAGATAAAGATATGAGGGTCATATGGAACCCAACCAAAACTTTTGTGTAATTTAAGGTGATCTTCTAAAATTCTCTCTGCTTTCCTCCATGCTTCCCTATTGTTGCAGATGAAAGAGCCTAGTTGATTCTTGATCCTGAGTTGTGCTTTATTTTTGGCTTTGTGAAAATGGACCAAGTCTGAATGTATCATTTGTCTGAAGTATTCCAATGCAAATAGTCTCATTGGAATGTATTTGGGTAGCTTGAAAGGGAAAAGCTCGCACCCATATATCCTGATTTCTGTATAATTCTGGTATAAATACTAGTCACCTATTCTGTACTTCTTGGAGAGCTAAAGGATCTTTTTAATGTCGCCACTAATCATGGGAGGGGAAATCCCTATTAACAAGGGATGAATGAACTGATCAATGAACTCATTATAGGAGTAAAAGGAATCAAAGTTTTTATGGAAAATGGAAGTCCAAAAGATAACAGATCTTGGATTTCCCTTTGTATCAAGCTTCTTGATAGGGAAAGGGAAATTTTCTGACTGATAATAAAGCATAAGATGATATATGAAGGTGGTATATTTGAAAACTCCTTCATTGTCCAGTCTCATGAACTGTTTATGAATTTTGTCAGTAATAAAGGAGGCATAATCATACTTAACAGTAGGGGGCTATCTAGGAGTAAATATTGACAACAACACTAGGGTTAACTCATCAACAAATTCACTAGTGTTGAATCCCATAACTAAATATATCATATCAACTATGAGTCTTCCCATATCTGTGAAGAAAGTTTACATAAGGAGGTGGGCCCTTAGGCTGATGTTTTGGTAATATGAAAGTTTGACAAAGGCAATTAAGTTCAGATTAAGACAATTTAGTTGATTTCTCAGGTAAATCCAAAATGGAAATGGGAGTGACAGCTTGACTGGGGTGAAATTGAAACATCTCATTAATTGACTCAGTAGTTATTGGGAAGAGGATTGTTTGGCTAGGAGACATAACTGCTCTACGGGTAGGGTCATAATTGGCATGGAATTGATGAATTATATCAGGGAAAACATGAACTAAGGGGAGAAAGTATCTGGGAAGATTGGATTCCCACAGCCCTAGGATATTGGAGCCATTCAGGTGGTTATCTCTACTTTGGCAAAAGATTTTGAGGTGATTTTTTTCAGAGGAAAGGTCTCTTATTTGGAAGTATTTATCTGCCAATGGCAGATGGTCTAAATCTCGATGAGGGGCATTAATAGGTGCAACATTCAAAGCCATAGGGGTTTCCATTTCTAGTTCTTGTGGATTTATAAGGAAACTATGGTTTTCTTTGTGAAATGGGGAACACACAGGCTATGGGGGACTTAATTGACGAAAATAGTGACTGAAATATTATGAATTTGGTCCTTTTGCATCAATTTACAGTGGGAAACTTAGAACTTGGAGGCTTTTGTTCGGAATTGGATAAATACCTATTTTTTGGAGGATGGACAATGAAATACAGGTACTAGTTGTGGCTAAAAGGCTCTAAAATCCATTGGTTGTGAGTTTTTGAGCAGGTTGGAGGTTGAAAAATTTGGACTAATTGACCCTGTGTTTTTTTGAATGGGAACAAAGGTTTACAGTATAAAGCAATGAAAATGGCTTGTTTGTTTTATTTACAAAGTGAAGGGTTGGCGGGGGGTTTTGGTTTTCGGATAGCTGATGTTAGCGGAAAGTGATATGATGTTTTGTTGCGTATGGGAAATGCAGTAAGCAGTTTCATATCGCACCGCTTTTAGGGACGGGCGGTAATGCACCTTGAGCCAGCGATTCCATAGATCTTTCGACACGTGGCGGATGCATTATGCAAAACTCGCTTTGTGATCATGCATTATTGCGCAATCACAAAGGGGTGTGTGATATTCATAATGGATGTCAGACCTTGAGGACCTGATCGGACGGTTGACAGAAGATGCGATATGATGGGGTTTAACAAATGTGGGCTTGATATAATTAAGGGTTAATTTAACCATATCGGGAGTGGCGAGATAGGTCAGGGAGGTTATTAACTAACCATAAGGGTTAATTAATCCCATATTGATTCGGTAGGGGATTAAGGGCTGCTAATTAGTTACTAGCTAACTAATTAATCCCAGTTAAGGATGCATTATGATTATAATGAACCAGGGGCAGGATATATAAAAAATTGAGGTTTTTTATATTTAAATAATATGAGAAAGGGTAAATGTTTATAAGGGAATTATATAATATAAGTTAAAATTTAATATGATAATGAATTGAAAAGCGCTAAGTATAAAAACATGTGATGTGTGTATTCAGACTTAGGCTTAAGTGAAAAGGGTTTTTATGAGAAATATTTGAAATTTTCCTAAGTAAAATAGAATTTTACTTAGGAAAAGACTTATGAAGGTGAGTGAACAATTTATGAATGATATTAAATATTTAGGCTTTATAAATTGTTGGGCCAAGGGTTTGGTCCCTCCAGAAGTCAGAGAAATGCTCTGAGCCCCTCTAATTTTACAAATACCTTAGTATTTAGGAGACATTAGTGAAATATTTAGGGAAAATGAGAAGGGGAGTTAATTATTTGACTTTGCTTTGGTTGAGATATTTTTCAATGTACTATATGCCTTGGCCTTGTGATGAAATTAAAAGATTAATATACTTAGAGTCATCATTCATCACATATAATATCTGCAACATCATCTACCTACCCTACCTACTTATCTTAACATTTTTACTTCTTTACTTGGGTGCACTTAGAATGGCAAACCATTATCAAATTTTGTTTTCTTTTACATGGCATTGCCTATCTAAGTCTACACTTATTACATATAAGGGCTCAGATTAAACTGTTGAGCTCCTTTTTCACTCTTCCTATCTACTTATCTGCCAAGATTACACTGTTTGGTCAGATATTTATTCTCTATTTCTACAACATGAAATTGAAATATGAATCAACCAGGTTTAAACTGTTTGGCTATTCAAGAATTGTGGCATAAGTGACAAGCTGCACACAATTGTTTATTACACAAAGTGAAAAAGTAGTGGCATTTACACTTGCACACTTTCCTGGTCTTTCTTTTTTTGGGGTTCATTTTCTTTCATTTTTTGACCATTTTTATTCTTTTTACCCTTTGATTTTTCTTTTAGGGTATACCCTCTTTACATTTTTTAAATTTTTTGATCTTTTGAAAATATGGAAAACCTTTACAACAAGAAAAGGTATGAACATATTAGATAGCTCATCAAGTCAATAATGACATATGACACCTATTGGTATAGGGGCTTAACACAGAGCACAAGTGATCAAGCAAGAATAGCATACTAGCAGGAGGAATTCGAAGTTTCTTATTCTTCATATAGATATCAAGTTCTTATCACATCTATTTCATTGATGGCGTTCAATGGTTTGAGGCTTGAGTATGCCCTTGATGGTAGCTAAAACTATATAGCTTGGAAGAATCGCATGGAGGCAGTTTTGGAAGATAATGGTCTTAAGGATTTCATTGACCCTAAGCCTACTGACAATATTGAGCTACTGGAATGGGGTAACTGTGTGGAGAGAGCTAGGAGAATTCTCATGGAGGGTGTTCGAGATCACATAGTCTCAAGCCTCCATGGGAAGGAGTCTCCATTTGCAATGTGGAAAACATTGAAAGATTTATATCAGAATAGTAGTGATCAAAGGAAGTTGGCACTGTAGGTCAAGCTTCGAAAGATCAAGTGTGAGAATGGTGACTCTATTTCTACATTCTTGAACAAGCTCACCACCTACAGAGATGAGCTTGCAAGCGTAGGAGTCACTACAACTGATGATGATATGGTGAGTCTAGCACTCCTTGGCCTTCCTAAGAGCTGGCATAGATACCAGGACTCAGAGAATGGAAGGGACAAACTACCAGATTGGGAACGACTATGGTCAGATTTGAAGCAGGAGGAGATCAGACAGAGCACTAGGGATGGAGCTTCTTCATCAAAACATGATGATGAAGAGAACTTGATTTTAGCTTCTAAAGCTAAGAAAGGGAAAGGGAAGGCATCCCATTCCAAGTCTTCTCAAGGAGGGAAGAAGTTTGACAAGTCGAAGGTGAGATGCTTTCATTGTCATGAGTTGGGTCATTATGCTAATAATTTCCCAAAGAGGAAGTCCAAGAAGAAAGGTTCCTCCAAGGAATCTAATGGTGATGCACTAGCTTCACAGTTTGAGATGGATTTCTCACTTATTGCATGCACTGTTTCATCCAGCATGGGATGTGTTTGGTATTTGGATAGTGGAGCTTCTTTCCACATGTCAGGTGACAAGAATCTTTTCAGCACTTTGGAGGAGAAGGATCTCCAGATATGGATCGAGATGGCTGATGACAGAAAGTACTGTCTCGGGTAGAGGTACGGTTATGTTTCAGAGGGAGCATGATTCTCCCCTCACTCTTTCTAATGTTATGTATGTACCAAGGCTGAAAAAGAATCTTGTGTCTATTTCTATGCTTGAGGATAAAGGCTATGATGTAGTCTTTAGTTTGGGAAAGGTTTTCCTAAGGCATATCAGCACTAGAAAAACCAAACAAATTGGGATTCGAATTAAGAATCTCTACAAGTTATAGGTAGAATATTGTGCTGCTCTTAGTTCCAAGGCAGAAGTGGTGCATGGCCAAGATATTGGCGAGTTATGGCATACAAGATTGGGCCACTTACATCATGGGGCCTTGAAGATCATGCAACAAATTTCTACCAGATTACCCAAGTGCAAATTGGAGCAGACAAGCACATGCAAAGGTTGTACTCTAGGTAAGTATGTGAAGGCTTCCTTTCATGATCGGGATGGTAGAGCAAGAGCAGTTCTGGATCGAGTTCATTCAGATGTATGTGGGCCCTTCTCTACAGCCTCCACCGTGAAGAAAAGGTACTTTATTATTTTTATAGATGATTTTTCTCATAGATGTTGGATCTACTTCATGAAAAAGAAGGATCAAACCTTCTTGAAGTTTTGTGAGTTCAAAGCTTTGGTAGAGAAAGAATTGGGGAGGAAGATAAAGGCCTTGCAGAGTGATAACGGTGGAGAGTATGTTTCCCAGCAGTTTAAAGACTTCTATGCTTCAAAAGCAATTAAATGGGAACTCACGGCACCTCATAACCCACAACAGAATGGGGTGGCCGAAAGGAAGAACAGATCTATTGTGGGAGCAGCTCGAGTGATGCTGCATGACCAAAGCCTACCACTTCATCTGTGGGCTGAGGCATGCAATACAACCGTGTATCTTCAGAACAAAAGTCCTCATCATATTTTGGGGATGAAGACACCTATAGAGGATTTTTCATGGAAGCGGCCAGATGTGAGTCACTTTTGTATCTTTGGGTCACCAGTTTACTTTCGTGTGACCAAATATGCTTGGAAGAAGCTAGACCAAATAGCTGAGTTGGGAATAGTTGTGGGGTATACGGATACACTTCACAACTTTCGGGTGTTTCTACTTGCCAGTCAGAGGATAGTAGTGTGCAGGGATCTGAAGTTTGATGAGTAGCAAGCCATGGCAGAGTCACTTGAGAGGGAGCTCAAGTTGCATGGTGATGATGAGGAACTATTAGTTCCTAAGGAGGAGGAGCCTCCTGATGATGCGAAGTAGCCGCATGTAGAGATTCTAGTGGTGGAGATCACCACTACTGGAGAGTCTTCCAGAGAGGGGCACAAACTCTCTCAGGAAGCTGACAGATTGATGCAGTATGCGAGAGAGAATGTGGGGCAGCCATCCTCTCATCGTAGACATAGGATATCTCCCGATAGATACACTGGCTACATGGCCCTTGTTACACAAAAATATCGTCACCTTGATTATTTGCAGTCGGTGTAGGCTTATCATTACCTATACCAGCTTCCTAAGCAAGTCTTAATCCTCAGCTCTTCAAAACAAGCTTGAAAAATGAGAGAAAGACATCAAAAAAGCAATGTAACTCTGGTTCCGCACTTTCTCTTATTTTTGCCTGCGGGCCCACACCTTTTGTTCAAGTTATCTGCGTACTTATACGCTCTGTATGTAAAGGGGAGGGTGCGTACCCCTGTAAAAGTCAAAAGGCACAATCTTTATCTTAAAAAACTCATCTTGGGTTAATTCTAGAGTTTTCTAGAAGCATTTGTTACGTGAATTGTTCGCTCCAAGTGGTTCATGCATCCCATCATAGGAGGAACTAATCCCTTGTTGAGAGGAGCTATCCCTTTGAAGGAGGACTCTATCCCTTTGAAGGAGGAGCTGGTAACTGATCTCCATTGCACTATAAATTGAGGCATTGGGTCAGTGGCCAGGGAGGTTAGAAGCTGAACTTTTGAGGGTAAATGCTAGTGAAATCAAGACTTCCTATTTGAGCTTAAGAGGAGAGATCACATACCTTTTTGGCCCCATTAGGGAGTGAGTGAAGCTTGTCAAAGTAGAGGAGACATCTTGTTGGACCCTGGAAGGAGCTTATACAGCATCAAGGCAAAGGTTGTAAGGTTCTCTCTTTTGAATTAATACAATCAAGCTCATTTTTCTCAACAAGTATCTCATGCTATTTGTTTCATGGACTCCTTGACTTGCATGTTAAATATGTTTTATAATACTGGTTATTCAGGTGATATTTAATTGTTTGCCTTGTTTGTGTTTGCAGGTTTGTGACAAAGGAACTTACTTGGATCAAAGGAGCGAAGGCATCTCCAAAATTGCGTTGGACATGAGGTAGGCCTTAAATACATTTGTTTGCCATTATTTATAAAGCGCATTTAGAGAAAGATAGTGTCTGGTTGGTTTGTTTGTCATTAGGTCTTCATTAGATTCTAGGAAGGTCTATCTTGTCCGCAAGATCGACTCATTCCGCGTGACAAAATGGCGACTTCGTTGGGGACTTGATTGTTTCCTCGTTTTTCTTTGACTTGAGAAACTTGCCTTTTTGCTTCTGTTTTTGGCTTGTTGTGTGTGGCTTTGGGTAGACTTAGTGGATTTAGCTTTGTTTTTTATTTTTCATTACTTT
>APFE031009310.1:18238-30224 GCA_000404065.3 Pinus taeda
ATGGTAGAGGAGTATGATTCTATCATGAATAACAGTGTGTGGGATGTTGTTCCTAGACCGGGGGACAAGTCAGTGGTTACTTCCTGATGGCTTTGCAAGGTAAAGCAGGCAAGTGATGGTAGTATTGAAAAACACAAGGCAAGATTTTTTGCCCGTGGTTTCTCACAGGTTGAGGGGATTGACTGTGATGAGACCTTTGCTCCTGTTGCAAGGTACTCATCAATCAGATCGATTCTAGTAGTATCAGCACAGAAGGGTTGGAAGATCCATCAGATGGATGTGAAGACAACTTTCCTCAATGGGGAGATTGAGGAAGAAGTATACATTGAGCAGCCTGAAGGATTTGAGACCTTCGATTGTGAGCCACATGTGTGTCAGCTGAAGCAAGCATTGTATGGGATGAAGCAAGCACCCCATGCTTGGTATACCAGGATCAACAACTACTTCACTAGGTTGGGTTTCACTAAGAGTGAAGCAGATGTGAACCTCTACCACATCATTGTAGATGGTAAGCTATTGATTATTATACTTTATGTTGATGATCTGATTTTGATAGGTGATGATGAGTTGATCAAGTATTGCAAGAAGGATTGCAAGAGAGTTTGAGATGAAGGACATGGGCCTCATGCACTACTTTCTAGGCATGGAGGTGTGGCAGAGAGATGGGGAAGTATTTGTTTCTCAAGGCAAGTATGCCAATGAGATACTAAGGTGCTTCCGCATGGATATGTGCAAGCCCATGGAGACTTCTCTAGCAGGTAACTAGAGGAAGAAGGATGCTACTTCAAGTGAGTTAGTAGTTGTTATAGTTTATCGGCAGCTTGTGGGTTCACTCATGTATCTAGTGAACACACGACTAGATTTATGCTTTTCAGTGAACCAAATGAGTCAAGATATGGTTCAGCCAACCAAGTTATTTTGGAAGGCTGCAAAGCAAGTGCTGAGATATCTCAGAGGCACTACACAATATGGATTATGGTACAAGTAGATAGAGGGAGTGAAGCTCTAAGGCTTCATAGATGCAGATTGGGCAGATAGTCCATCAGATAGGAAGAGCACTTATGGAGGGATCTTCAACCTTGGGTCAACTGCAGTTTCTTGGTATAGTCAGAAACAAAGATCAGTTGCACTTAGCTCAGCAGAGGTAGAGTACATGGCAGCAAGTTAGGTTGCATGTGAGGCCATCTGGTTGTGGAAGATCCTAGTGGGATTGTTTGGTCAGATGATGGATCTGATGGTGATATATTGTGATAATCATAGTTGCATTAAACTATATGAGAATCCAGTGTTTCATGATAGGTCCAAGCATATAGATATCTGCTATCATCATCTACGGGATTGTGTGGTCAAGAGGATCATGATGTTGCAGTATATTTCGACTGAGGAATAGGATGCAAATAGTTTGACAAAGGCATTGTCAAAGGGCAAGTTTGAGTTCCATAGAGACAAGATCAGGGTTGCTGATAATCCCTTTCTTGTTGAGAGGGAGTGTTGAAAAGTGTGCAACAAGAAATGCTAAATTTAGAATGTGCTAAAAATAACATGTCTAAAAATAGCGTGTCTAAAAATAACATGTCTAAAAATAGCATGTCTAAAAATAACATGTCTAAAAATAGCAGTTTGGCCAGTGAGGTCATTGGCCAAATTGAGTGAGAGGTGAAATTCCTAAAAATAGAAAGTTCTAAAAATAGCATTTCTGGGTCCCTTCCTATTTATAGCAGTCCCTAGTCTATCTGTAGGAAGTAAAATTAATTTTGGTCTTAACAACAGTTTGAAATATTAATTAATTAATCCAGTTGAGTTATTTAATTAAGGAAATTCAAATTTGAAGTCTTTGTGAGCATGCACATGAGTTTCCTTCACTGATTGAGGGAATAAGCATGAGTTCTATAATGAGAAAATTAGTTGACTTAGTTCTAACTAGTCAATTCCAGTTAGATTATTTTAACAAGTTGTTAAAATAATAAAATATAGTTTGTTAATGCTTGCATGCGTGTGACAACTATTATTTTAGATAACTGAGGATTCACTCATGGATAACTATTGCATGTCAGTTTTGTCAGAGACATAGTTGAGATCAGAAGTGGGACAGTATACTATTAGATGCTTAACTATTTCTAGTAAGTAGATTTTGCATGGTTGAGGAACTAGTGTTCTCAAGGAATACGTAGTTGGACCATTGGTTGTTTCTGGTATGTTGGAATTAATAGCATATTCTTTTGCTATTATTTCCTAAGCAAACTACGTAAGGACCATAGGGAAAGCCTATATAAACAGGGTTTGGTTGGTTCATGAGACATATCTTCATATCTTCATAGTTCATTGAGAACTGAATAGCTTGAGAGCTAATTCTTTTTATATTGTGAAGAGGATTTCCACTTGATTGATAATACATGGTTGGGGTTTTATGTTGGTGCTTTCCCTGGATATATCTTGTGTTATGTGTGATTATTTCTCTTGATCAGTTATCCATGTTTCTACTTGATGTTGCTTATGAATTCGATTATGCTTTCGCTTAATGTTTTGTAGAAGTAGAACAAGTGTTATGCTTTAGGACATTGCATATATCGGTTTGTTCTATAGGTGAAATTTCCACATAGATTTCAGTTACAAGCAGTGAAACATGACTCGCCGATCAATCACGATTAATCATCAGTTGGAATCTGCTCACTCTCCAAACAATCCAAATAAAGATTTGTGAGTCTAACTCACATTGACCAAGTTTAACTCATGGTCAATGGAAGTTTGACTTGAGACTTGCCGATTAAAGCAGATTCTTGCGATTGATTCCAATTTATTCTATTTTTAGCCTTGACTCAACGAGCACGAGTTTTTCAATTTTAGGTATGCCGCATTACTAAAAACTAAACATCAGTCGTTCCAAAATTTATTTCTCATTTCTCAAGCCCAAAACTCATACGTCGAGACCTTTAGTAATCAATCACTGCTCACTATTACACACTCTAGACTCAATATCGGGGAACCACCAAGGTGAGCCTAAGTCCAGACTCCATGTCGGGCAGTCGCCAATATGTGCTCTATCCATACTCCATATCGATTGTCGGGCAGTCAGGCGTCACCTTCAGCGTGTGTTACCTTTAGGCTTAGCCGCTTCACTATTCAACAATTGAGGTACATTGGCACTTGGCTTAAATAATAGGTATATTATTATATTGAAGTTTCAATGTCATTTTTAATGGCAAGTTTCAAGTTTCATTGTTCAACAATCGAATGTTCGGTGTATTCCTTTGGTTATGGCTTCTCAACCCTATAAATGGGGCTTAAATAGATTTTAAAAATGCACTAAGAAATGGTTTCACACCAACCATCGACCAAGTCCTCAAGCATTCCTTTCTTGGTCGATGTCTTACCGACTTCAAAGGCTTTAACCATGCATTCACAACTTTGGGTATTTTTGTTCTTCCATAATTTGTTATTGATGTGTTGGTTCAGTTGTCTTATGCTAAACGAACTTACAAATTCAAGATTACAATGTAATATATGTTGATAATATTTCCTTTAGGTGGCATTTCCTCATATATACCTAATTGTGTTTCAAGGTCATAATGATATATTAGGTCAAAATGTGCTTGTGTTGCAGGACAGACTCCTCTTTGATCCTTAAGAAAACCTCATATCCTTTAAAACCAACCCTCTTTCTTGCGAAGTTATATATGGAATTTTTTATTTTAATTTTTTATTGTATTTTACAGGAACCAAATTAAATAGAAGACACAACTCCAAATCTAAATAGAAGCCACAATTTAAACACACGTCCAAAACAACAGCAATGTCAAGGGAGAAGGACCTTGCTTGGGCTTATTGTGACAAGATTCTTGGAGGCCCTAAGCTCCTTTGTAAATTTTGCAAAGTGAAATGTAGTGGAGGCATTTATAGATTCAAGTACCACCTTGCACAAGTACTTCAATTCTTTTAACTTTTTCATGTTTTAAATTTCATTTCAAGCTTCTTTTTATTTTCAATGTTTCATAGTAATTTAAATTTGAAAGCTTGAACTTTCAAGATGGTTGATGGTGACAACTCCACTATGGGTTACATTTATGAGGTGATGGACCTCACAAAGGATGCCATCAATAGAAGATATGGGGATGAGGAGGAAAAGTATATGCCTCTTTGGGACATTATTGATTCACATTGGGATAGGAAATTGCATTCCCCCTTACATGCTGCTAGGTACTTCTTAAACCCATAGTATTTTTATGATAAGAAAAAATTTAATGAGGATGGGGAGATTCACAGAAGACTTATGACATGCATGGAAAGGTGCTTCCCTGATCCAGAATTTCAAAGTCGTGTCTTTTTCCAACTATAGGATTATAGAGCACCACCTAAATTATTTTCCTATACCAGTGTTATACAAGAAAGGTCTAAGGTGTTTCCAGGTACCCTTTGAGTCTTGAAGGCTTTATCAGTTCATTAAATTTGCTTAAAATTTATTTTGTATGTTAATTGTTTTATTAAATTTTTTTGTCTTTTTAAGTTTTTACTATTTATTATTTAGTACGTCTACTCACGAACCCTTGCCACTTGCTAGGTCTTTGGTGGAAAAACTTTTGTAGTGATACGCCATATTTGAAGAGATTTGCCATTCGAATCTTAAACCAAGCATGTAGTGCTACAGGTTGTGAGTGCAACTAGAGCATGTTTGAGAAAATACATTCTAAGAAGCGCAACCGATTGACACAAAAGTGCTTAAATGACCTTGTATTTTTCCATTACAATCTACATCTTTGCAACAAGAAAATACTAGGCGAGAGCTTGAATTTGAAGGTTTCATAATTTGATTTGGAATTTAAAGTTTAAACTTATAAGTTCAAAGTCAAACTTAAATTGACATTTCAATGTCTGATGATAATGATAGGTTTGGATCATTCACCAATAGACCTTGAAGAGATAGATTTGCAAAATACAAATGCAACAGATTGAGTCCAATTAGAGGAGGCTCCTCTTTTAAGCCTACATGACTTGAAGAACTTTGAGAGTCAAGAAAACGGTGGAGTAGGAGGAATCATTTCTAGTTCTCACTCATAAGAGTCTTAGACTCTTAGTTAATGATTTTTTCTAATTAGTATGTAGTTTTTTGTAAACTTTTAGAAGCAGTTGCTTCTAATTCTATGTAGTCACTAGTTAGGAGTCATGACTCAGTACTTTGGATCATGTTTTGACTCATAACATATATGAGATGCTTATTCATTCATGATATTTTGTACATCTATTAATATTATGAATTGTTTGGACATGGCTTTATTGAATATCAATGTTTTTTTTTTTTTAATTCAATATATGTGTATATTTTTATTTATTGGATTCACTGATTTTTTCCCGAATTTTTCCCGATTTTTCCCCAATCTGATTAAAACTCTTAGCTCTTTTTCCTCACCAATTTATTATCTATTTCAAGCCTGGTAACATTGGTTACACGTTTCATTATTCCCTTATGAGTGCTAAGGTGTGCTAGAGAGTGCCAATGCATGCTGAGGAGTGTTAGGGAGTACTAGGACAACACAAGGGAGCACTAGGTCAAAATGCATGGAAGTGAATGAATATGAGGGTGTGTTGGGGAGTGTCAATCAGTGCTAGTTGTCATTCCAAGGAGGGAGTGACAAGGTATGCTAAGAATAGGGAAGGCATGCCAAGGAATACCAGGGAATGTCAAGAAATGCTAGAGTGTGCTAGGTAGTTTCGGGGTGTGCTAACATGTGCCAAATAGTTCCAAGGCATTCCAGGTGCTAAGACATGCTAGGATGTGCAGGGTGCCAGAGTATTGCCAATATGTGTCAAGGATTTTCAAGGCAAAAAAAGGAATAACCAAGCTAAAATGAAAGGAAATGATCACCTAAGAGGGTTAATAAGTCGAGACTTTAGCTTTTTCAAAAGGGGCATGCTAGGCACACTAACAATATGTTCCAATACATGCCAAGTGCCAATGTGTGCCAAGTGATAATTTTTGTCATTGCAATATAATGCCAAGGAGTTATAGGGAATGCTAGGGACTACAGGGAACGCCAACACATGCTAGGGGAGTGATATGCTATGCTATGGCATGCCAACATGTGCTTTGTCGTCCTACTCATGGCAAGATGTTCTAGCTACAAAGATGTTCTAGGTACAAAGATGTTCCAAGACATGCGATTTTCCAAGGAATGTTAGTGTATTGTTCCAAAGCATGTTAAGGTGTGCCATGAGTGTTGAGGAATACTAGGTATCTCTCATTAATAGAATTGACAGAGCTTGATTATGTATTAAATAATATAGTTCCTACACACACTAGTGGAACTTTATTTAAAGGAAATTTTCTAGATAATAAACCTAATAGAGATGAATCATGTGTTGACTCATAGGAAGACTATACTCTTATAACTTGAGGGAAATCATATACACTAATTAATTCTTAACAAATTGACTGGATATTATAACCACTATGACCTTTGACACATAATGAAAAAGACTCCACAACGCTAGTCTTAAATCATTATATTTTGACAAAAAATATAGTAACAGGAACATAATGTCATCAAAAACTCATTGGAATGATCAATGATGATGAAAATGATTTTGACCGTCACCAAAAGTAACCAAAAAGAGCATTGGTGAGGGTCAATAAAGGATCGTCACTCGAAGTGTCACCAAAGAGAGAATTAGTGATGGGCCTTTAACAACCCTCATCAAAAGTGTCATTGAAAATGGCTTTGGTGAGAAACCTTAAAATACCATCACTATATACACTTACAACAATGATTTTTTAAAGACCGTCACCATATGCGACATTGGTGATGGACCTTAAAGGTCTGTCACAGGCATGAAGCATCATCAAAGACTCATTGGCATGATAAATGATGACGAACATTTATTGACCGTCACCAAAAGTAACAAAAAAGATCATTGGTGACGGTCAGTAAAAGATCACCACTAGAAGTGTCACCAATGAGAGAATTAGTGATGAGCCTTTAACGACCCTCACCAAAAGTGTCATCAAAGAGAGAATTAGTGATGGGCCTTTAACGACCCTCACCAAAAGTGTAATTGAAAATGGCTTTGGTGACAAACCGTAAAGGACCCTCACTATATACACTTACAACAACACTTTTTTAAAGACCGTCACCATATGTGATTAGTGACGAACCTTAAAGGTCTATCACAAGCATGACTCTCACCAATGACCTTTTTCTTGTAGTGCAGAGCATATTTCAAAGCCACTAGCTCGAGTGTTCACTTCTTTATAGCGGAGAATGATCGATGGATAGGGAGTTATAGACGGCCAAGCGGGGAGGAGAACTGGTTACAACATCCACCTGAGCAGAGTTGAATAAGGCAATACTAGATAAAGTATCATTCCTTGAGACAATCATGCTGGTGTTGTATTCTAAATTTGGTAACATACATAAGTCAGTTTTCCATCTCAACATTTGGTAGCAACGATGTGATAGGAGAGCATGTATCTTGTCAAACTTGTATAATGTTATTGACCACATGAAAATATGGACAATGAGATACAAGGGAGCCCCATTACACTCACCCAAGATGATGAAGCCTAGAGCGGTTGAGCGAAAGGCACGTATATGGATTCAGATCCGGAACTATGAAGAACTCCAGGATCTCATCACTAGTTTATAGGCTTCCCATGAACAGGCATTTAGAAGCATGGATGTTGTTGTGCATACACATATGATCCCATCTATTAGGACATCACCGAGGCAAAGATAAAGGCAAAAGTTTGACTAGATCTTGACTCATACTTTGACGAGTTCATGCACATAACCACCAATTTAGATTTGGCGATCAATGCAGATGCCATGCATCAGTATGTCATTGGTCTATTTGCACTCAAGACAATGATGTGCATGTTATTAGATGAGTTAGACAGAGGAGCCAGAGCAGTGTATCCATATGCAACAGAGGCAAGGGTTAGTTTCCAGAAATATGTCACCACAGAGTACATGGACACCATCACAGGATACCAAGTTTAGCATCAGTTTGCTACTGTCAACCATTGTGAGGATGTTGAAGAGTTATTCTTCCCATAGTTTTCCAAGTCATAGTGATGTCTTTCATGGCTTGCTCAAGCCTATTTTGTCTCACATGGGTACATGTGCATATTTTATGTAATGTCTTGTCAAGTGGAAGTTCAAGTGTCAATAGCTGAATGTAAAGGTCATAGAGTAGTTGAAGAGTCATGAGGGTAGGTGAACAGTCAAAAGGGGAATGTTAAGGGTCACCCCACCCTTTGCTATATATAGTCCCTCATAACTCATTGTATAGGATTTTGGTTAGCCAAGCTTCTCATAGGAGTATCTTAGAGAAAGCTTGGAGAATATTGTAACGAGCCTTGGATTCTCCAAAATGCAAAGCTAGTACATTTCTTTGGAGGAGAAAGCGGAAGTGACTGTAATGTTCTGCTATCAAGACTAGTGGTCGGTCATGGTTTTACTGTATGATTGGAACTTTCACTTCTTAATATAACATATCCATTATGTTTCATGCATATGTTGTTATTGTATTTCAGCTATCTTGTTTACTCTAATGATATATGTATATGTTTTCTTACGCATGTGTGTATAAACTCTTCCTATATATGTATGTATGAATCTTATTGAAATGTGTTGTTCGTTTAACCATCACTTTGGATTTTTAGCTTACTTTCTTTCTAGTTTTTGATGCATCTTTGTTTGTGTGTTCCCTTCTTAGCTGCGTGCTTTCATAGGTTTCCCTAGGCGCACTCTCCTCAATTTCTATGTGTTAGAATTGTTCATACAAATTCCTTGGCTTGTTGCGCATGTCACACCCTTATTACCAACAGGGACATCTTACTTGCCTTTGCACTCAACTGCAGTCAAGGCAATACCATATGACCCATTGCAGGGACTCCTAGACCAAACAGTCTGAGGTCTAGTTGGGACCTCTTACCGGGGAGATCCCCTGACATGTTGGTGGGTCCAGCACCGTAACCAGGACCCCATCTCAACAACTAGCATCTTTTCTTAAGCGAGTGTAATTTTAATGGTAAATGGTAACCCATTGGACCCTCTCCTATCCACCTGTTTCCCACCCTTGTGCAATATCATTGTGTCGCATGTCCCCCCTGATGATGTCACCCATGTCATCTGACCCTTGCCCCTCCCACTATAAAATGACCTTTTCTTGCCTTATAGTTCTAAAATTCGTTCTCTACTTCCCAACACACTCTCTCTCATCAGTTGCTTGCACAGGACCCTATTTGAGCACCTAAAACATCCAGGGGCCTGCTCCTGATGCCATTTTCAACATCTATGAAAATGAGGTAAACTATTACACTTTCCCACCTATAATTTGTTTAAATACTCATAAATGAATAAAACGACCTCTGAGACCCCAAAAACTTGTGAAGGCAAACCCACTTCCGGCGGTGAACCTCTTGTGGATATAGAGGCTGAAATTTCTGATCCAGTGTGTGTCTACCACCTCACTGACCTCCATTTTTACCTATTTGGAAATCATGTCAGGGGGGAAGACTGCTTCCGCGTAGTTGACTCTAGTCTTTATTATCAGGTTATGCCTATTGTGCATTATTTTCCTGAATTTGTCTCCAGGGTAGCTGTAGCATACATCGATGAGAAAAATAGCTTTGTTTCTTCCTCTAGAGAAAAAATACTCGAAGTAACTCTAGAATTGTTGGGACAAGGTCCCCTAGGGTCAATTTTGGGGAAAAATACCAATTTTTTGTAATGTAAAGTGTAAAGTCTCTGCAAGTTCTGGTCATGGAGCATGTAGATAGTAAAGTGTCATAAAGGGTTTTTCCCTTCGTTGATGTAAGTTGTTGCGGCTTTAGTAGATCTACCCATGGTCTACATACTATGGGATTTTATAAAAAGCAGAGTCTTATAGAATCTAAGGCAATTCAGTTCATGAAGATGAATGTAATGGGTCATTGGAAGAAAGAGCGAAGAGTATTATAATAGAAGAGAGGATCTACATCTGTGTGCATAGAGGCCTAGAGTAGAGTTCGTAGCTGAGTGCACAGACCCCTACAACGGAGTGTGCAGGGTAGTCTTGAGTCTGTAAGCAGAAATGAAGTATCAATAAAGAGATTATTCCAGAAATATTTATGTTTGGTCTATTTACTTCTGTTATGAATGAATGTGATTATGATATGATGAATGATGGTTTATGATTTAATACTACATTGATGCATGATTCTGCATGATTTAGATTGTTATATGAATGCAAGTAATAATAATTGCTTACATGAAGAATATCTTGTTACATGTTAAGGATATCAAGCACTTAAGCTAATCTAGGTAATAACAGAATTAGCAGTAATCACAAAGGCACGTAAGTGGTTGATTTACCTGTTTAGGGTCCGCGAAAGACACTCGTAGACCTTTGCAGAGGTATAGAATCTGATTAGAGAAGTTATATCAATAGGCCCTTGGGGCTTATTAATCTATGTGAAGGCAGGTTTAGAGCATAAAACGACATTATGCTCATCTCTAAGTGTGGAAACTTGGTTCCAACACCACCTCGTACTTCTTTGGTTGAGACTTCAGTCTACGCTTCGCGGGTTGATGCCGAAAGGTCCACAATGTAGGGATTTGTTTGGCAAACTTAACTCTGAACTTGGGTCAGGACCCACTAAGCCAACAAATAGTTTCATTTCCAGGACTGAGATTTGCATAAGGAGATGTGTGATGTCGTATCACGGGAATCCAACAAAGAAATAAATTGGGGAGTGGTTGGATAGAAATATCCATGAATTCATGGTGCAAGAAAACAAAAATATGTGATTGATGAAAGAATAGTGGTTGGACAGATATCTGTACATAGAGATACATCAAATTTTCTTCTATTCCTTCCTAGTCGAATTATATGAATGGATTTCTAAATTGGTAGACGAGTAAGGAAGGTGGAGGCTTGATGGTCCAATAGTGTGGACCCCAGAGTTATTTTGGAGATTGGAAGCCTCTAAAGATAAGATCGCACACGCTTTCGATCACTAGCTTAATCGTGTCATTAGAGGGTTCATCACAGAGTTCGCGGTCGATACCTCGGTTAGCTACAGCAAAGTAGAGCAACGCTTCTTCAAGGGACCACGAGGTAAGTATTTAAGATCCTTGAATACTTGGATTAAAATGATCTTGTGTAAAAAGTAGGTTATGCAATTACCTTGATGTTTGGAGCAATGCAAAGTGGAAAGTTATTCAGGGATAAAAGGAGAACAAGTGATTAATATAACCCACTTGTTGAGTGACGATGAAGGAGCAGCACATGCCTCTCTGCAAAGCTTTGTCCAGTTAATAAGGCAAGGGTTCCCATGAATACCCCATCTGCACACACCACCTCCATCGTCACCTCCATATCATACACCTTCACCCACACCACCACCACCTATGCCACTGTTCAATATGGAGAATGCAATGAAGTTGCCCATTCTCAAGGGCTTGGGAAATGAGGACCTGGACTAGTTTTGGTTCATTGCAAAGGTCATATGCACAACCCAGAACATTACAGATGATCAATTGAAGAAAGAAGCATTGGTTATTGCTTTACAGGATCATGCACTAACGTGTTACATTAAGTACTGCACCGATAACCGAAAACTGCATTAGCAGACATTCAGACTACGTTGAATAAGGAATTCAGTAGACCCAAGTCTGAAGCACAACCAATCGTGAGATTCAAGGAAATAATGATGAATCCTAATGAGACACCCTAGGAGCTAGATCAGATATTGAAATGCAAGATCCGTGAAGCTAACATGAATCTTACAGATGGGAAGCACCGTGAATGGTTTGTGGCTTCACTCTTGCCTCATCTAAGGGTTGCTTTATCACAACAAAATATTGGGACCCAGGAAAAAGCCCTGGAGATTGTGATGAGATTACATGAGACACAGATTTAAGATGCTGCTTTGGGATTATTCACATGGAGTTTCAGAATTTTTTCCTAGAGTTCTAAAGTCTCAAAAAGGATAGAGCGGCTCGACTAGAGT
>APFE031009310.1:30395-75392 GCA_000404065.3 Pinus taeda
TTGGAAGAGGCAGGAATGCTTCTCCCTTATGAGAAGTATGTTAAGAGATTGAGTGCTGTTTCAGCCATGCAGATTGCTGAGGCTCCAGGATCATCTACAGCAGGCCCATTAACAGGACGAGGCCTTTTTGATAAATTAGATAATCTCTTTTTCATTAAAAATGAGGTGGCACATCTGTTCGACAAGCCTCCAGATTTTTACAAGTACACAGAGGCTGATGAGACCATTGGGGCAATTTTGAAACACCAGCTTCCCCACCCAGAAACGTGGCAGGACCTGGTAAGGCTAATTTTGAATCAAAGCTAAAGAAGAAAACCATTGCAGCATAATCTCCTTTTGAGCCTACAGGTGGCTGAAGTCAGCACAACAGGCATGAAGACGCTGAGCCCACACAGCATCAGCATCAGCATCAACATCAACAGGTACAGGCAACAGGAGCAAGAAAGATACAGAAAATCAGAAATGACAGAGTACTTCAACACCAAATTTAATGAAAAACTGCGCAAGTTAACCCCGTAGTGTCCGAAGGTCAACAAATTATCTTGTCAGGAGTTAATTGCTTTAAAAGAAACTTGTACACTTGTAATAAATTTTCACCTACTTTCTCTGTAGCATTGTAAGGGTTTTTTCCTCTCAGATGACCTAATTCCTGAGGGATTTTTGTATAGGGAACTTCTATATATTCCCCCTCGCGTTTGTTTAGAGGGGTTGGACGCTGGATGTAAGAAGAACCTCATTATCTCTTCTGATACTCTCATGGTGTAAATGTTCAGACTGCTAATACAAATGGTGATGAGATTTCTCCAAATATTGTCTTTCATGATGGCTTGCTGGTGCATGATTTGCGTTTACAGGATTCCGGTGTATCCCGTGGAACAATAAGTTTTCTATTTGCCCTCTGTTACATGTATGTTTGTCACTTTTCCGTTGTGTTTTTCCACTGTTATTCATGTGTTCAAAACTAAATGGCTGAGAAGAAGAATAGTTGCAGGATTTAATATCTGAAATACCCTGAGCTCAATCTTAGTCATTCTCTATGTTTTCTTCAGCTATAGTATTTAAAGACTGATTCTTAAGTGCCACCTTTAATACTATATCACCTCATTTCTTTCACACTAGTTACCTCAAGTAAAGAATTCTTAAATGCTCTTTGCTAAGTTGTTCACTGTTTCACGTTTAGTTTTTACACGTTGTTTTACAGTATACCTATAGGCCCTGCAAACACATCTGCATTTCAGTCAAGATATCAAGGGAACAGCACTCAAAGACCCCATTGCCCAATGGACTAGTTTTCCTGAACACAGAGCCTAAAAGATATCAAAAGCATCCTCCCCAACCAGACATTCCAATAACCAAAAACACATATCCTACCTAGCCTAAAACCTTCACTGCAAGCAGTGACCATACCACATAGAGAGAGCCCTCTCTGACTGCAGCTGGGCTAGAAGCTGCAGCCCAAATTGGTTAGTGTTACCCGGCCGTAATCCTCTTGGATCAAAGAAGGACCAAAAAAAAAAACCCGCCTGGGTGTTAACATTTATAGCGGAGAATGATCGATGGATAGGGAGTTATAGACGGCCAAGCGGGGAGGAGAACTGGTTACAACATCCACCTGAGCAGAGTTGAATAAGGCAATACTAGATAAAGTATCATTCCTTGAGACAATCATGCTGGTGTTGTATTCTAAATTTGGTAACATACATAAGTCAGTTTTCCATCTCAACATTTGGTAGCAACGATGTGATAGGAGAGCATGTATCTTGTCAAACTTGTATAATGTTATTGACCACATGAAAATATGGACAATGAGATACAAGGGAGCCCCATTACACTCACCCAAGATGATGAAGCCTAGAGCGGTTGAGCGAAAGGCACGTATATGGATTCAGATCCGGAACTATGAAGAACTCCAGGATCTCATCACTAGTTTATAGGCTTCCCATGAACAGGCATTTAGAAGCATGGATGTTGTTGTGCATACACATATGATCCCATCTATTAGGACATCACCGAGGCAAAGATAAAGGCAAAAGTTTGACTAGATCTTGACTCATACTTTGACGAGTTCATGCACATAACCACCAATTTAGATTTGGCGATCAATGCAGATGCCATGCATCAGTATGTCATTGGTCTATTTGCACTCAAGACAATGATGTGCATGTTATTAGATGAGTTAGACAGAGGAGCCAGAGCAGTGTATCCATATGCAACAGAGGCAAGGGTTAGTTTCCAGAAATATGTCACCACAGAGTACATGGACACCATCACAGGATACCAAGTTTAGCATCAGTTTGCTACTGTCAACCATTGTGAGGATGTTGAAGAGTTATTCTTCCCATAGTTTTCCAAGTCATAGTGATGTCTTTCATGGCTTGCTCAAGCCTATTTTGTCTCACATGGGTACATGTGCATATTTTATGTAATGTCTTGTCAAGTGGAAGTTCAAGTGTCAATAGCTGAATGTAAAGGTCATAGAGTAGTTGAAGAGTCATGAGGGTAGGTGAACAGTCAAAAGGGGAATGTTAAGGGTCACCCCACCCTTTGCTATATATAGTCCCTCATAACTCATTGTATAGGATTTTGGTTAGCCAAGCTTCTCATAGGAGTATCTTAGAGAAAGCTTGGAGAATATTGTAACGAGCCTTGGATTCTCCAAAATGCAAAGCTAGTACATTTCTTTGGAGGAGAAAGCGGAAGTGACTGTAATGTTCTGCTATCAAGACTAGTGGTCGGTCATGGTTTTACTGTATGATTGGAACTTTCACTTCTTAATATAACATATCCATTATGTTTCATGCATATGTTGTTATTGTATTTCAGCTATCTTGTTTACTCTAATGATATATGTATATGTTTTCTTACGCATGTGTGTATAAACTCTTCCTATATATGTATGTATGAATCTTATTGAAATGTGTTGTTCGTTTAACCATCACTTTGGATTTTTAGCTTACTTTCTTTCTAGTTTTTGATGCATCTTTGTTTGTGTGTTCCCTTCTTAGCTGCGTGCTTTCATAGGTTTCCCTAGGCGCACTCTCCTCAATTTCTATGTGTTAGAATTGTTCATACAAATTCCTTGGCTTGTTGCGCATGTCACACCCTTATTACCAACAGGGACATCTTACTTGCCTTTGCACTCAACTGCAGTCAAGGCAATACCATATGACCCATTGCAGGGACTCCTAGACCAAACAGTCTGAGGTCTAGTTGGGACCTCTTACCGGGGAGATCCCCTGACATGTTGGTGGGTCCAGCACCGTAACCAGGACCCCATCTCAACAACTAGCATCTTTTCTTAAGCGAGTGTAATTTTAATGGTAAATGGTAACCCATTGGACCCTCTCCTATCCACCTGTTTCCCACCCTTGTGCAATATCATTGTGTCGCATGTCCCCCCTGATGATGTCACCCATGTCATCTGACCCTTGCCCCTCCCACTATAAAATGACCTTTTCTTGCCTTATAGTTCTAAAATTCGTTCTCTACTTCCCAACACACTCTCTCTCATCAGTTGCTTGCACAGGACCCTATTTGAGCACCTAAAACATCCAGGGGCCTGCTCCTGATGCCATTTTCAACATCTATGAAAATGAGGTAAACTATTACACTTTCCCACCTATAATTTGTTTAAATACTCATAAATGAATAAAACGACCTCTGAGACCCCAAAAACTTGTGAAGGCAAACCCACTTCCGGCGGTGAACCTCTTGTGGATATAGAGGCTGAAATTTCTGATCCAGTGTGTGTCTACCACCTCACTGACCTCCATTTTTACCTATTTGGAAATCATGTCAGGGGGGAAGACTGCTTCCGCGTAGTTGACTCTAGTCTTTATTATCAGGTTATGCCTATTGTGCATTATTTTCCTGAATTTGTCTCCAGGGTAGCTGTAGCATACATCGATGAGAAAAATAGCTTTGTTTCTTCCTCTAGAGAAAAAATACTCGAAGTAACTCTAGAATTGTTGGGACAAGGTCCCCTAGGGTCAATTTTGGGGAAAAATACCAATTTTTTGTAATGTAAAGTGTAAAGTCTCTGCAAGTTCTGGTCATGGAGCATGTAGATAGTAAAGTGTCATAAAGGGTTTTTCCCTTCGTTGATGTAAGTTGTTGCGGCTTTAGTAGATCTACCCATGGTCTACATACTATGGGATTTTATAAAAAGCAGAGTCTTATAGAATCTAAGGCAATTCAGTTCATGAAGATGAATGTAATGGGTCATTGGAAGAAAGAGCGAAGAGTATTATAATAGAAGAGAGGATCTACATCTGTGTGCATAGAGGCCTAGAGTAGAGTTCGTAGCTGAGTGCACAGACCCCTACAACGGAGTGTGCAGGGTAGTCTTGAGTCTGTAAGCAGAAATGAAGTATCAATAAAGAGATTATTCCAGAAATATTTATGTTTGGTCTATTTACTTCTGTTATGAATGAATGTGATTATGATATGATGAATGATGGTTTATGATTTAATACTACATTGATGCATGATTCTGCATGATTTAGATTGTTATATGAATGCAAGTAATAATAATTGCTTACATGAAGAATATCTTGTTACATGTTAAGGATATCAAGCACTTAAGCTAATCTAGGTAATAACAGAATTAGCAGTAATCACAAAGGCACGTAAGTGGTTGATTTACCTGTTTAGGGTCCGCGAAAGACACTCGTAGACCTTTGCAGAGGTATAGAATCTGATTAGAGAAGTTATATCAATAGGCCCTTGGGGCTTATTAATCTATGTGAAGGCAGGTTTAGAGCATAAAACGACATTATGCTCATCTCTAAGTGTGGAAACTTGGTTCCAACACCACCTCGTACTTCTTTGGTTGAGACTTCAGTCTACGCTTCGCGGGTTGATGCCGAAAGGTCCACAATGTAGGGATTTGTTTGGCAAACTTAACTCTGAACTTGGGTCAGGACCCACTAAGCCAACAAATAGTTTCATTTCCAGGACTGAGATTTGCATAAGGAGATGTGTGATGTCGTATCACGGGAATCCAACAAAGAAATAAATTGGGGAGTGGTTGGATAGAAATATCCATGAATTCATGGTGCAAGAAAACAAAAATATGTGATTGATGAAAGAATAGTGGTTGGACAGATATCTGTACATAGAGATACATCAAATTTTCTTCTATTCCTTCCTAGTCGAATTATATGAATGGATTTCTAAATTGGTAGACGAGTAAGGAAGGTGGAGGCTTGATGGTCCAATAGTGTGGACCCCAGAGTTATTTTGGAGATTGGAAGCCTCTAAAGATAAGATCGCACACGCTTTCGATCACTAGCTTAATCGTGTCATTAGAGGGTTCATCACAGAGTTCGCGGTCGATACCTCGGTTAGCTACAGCAAAGTAGAGCAACGCTTCTTCAAGGGACCACGAGGTAAGTATTTAAGATCCTTGAATACTTGGATTAAAATGATCTTGTGTAAAAAGTAGGTTATGCAATTACCTTGATGTTTGGAGCAATGCAAAGTGGAAAGTTATTCAGGGATAAAAGGAGAACAAGTGATTAATATAACCCACTTGTTGAGTGACGATGAAGGAGCAGCACATGCCTCTCTGCAAAGCTTTGTCCAGTTAATAAGGCAAGGGTTCCCATGAATACCCCATCTGCACACACCACCTCCATCGTCACCTCCATATCATACACCTTCACCCACACCACCACCACCTATGCCACTGTTCAATATGGAGAATGCAATGAAGTTGCCCATTCTCAAGGGCTTGGGAAATGAGGACCTGGACTAGTTTTGGTTCATTGCAAAGGTCATATGCACAACCCAGAACATTACAGATGATCAATTGAAGAAAGAAGCATTGGTTATTGCTTTACAGGATCATGCACTAACGTGTTACATTAAGTACTGCACCGATAACCGAAAACTGCATTAGCAGACATTCAGACTACGTTGAATAAGGAATTCAGTAGACCCAAGTCTGAAGCACAACCAATCGTGAGATTCAAGGAAATAATGATGAATCCTAATGAGACACCCTAGGAGCTAGATCAGATATTGAAATGCAAGATCCGTGAAGCTAACATGAATCTTACAGATGGGAAGCACCGTGAATGGTTTGTGGCTTCACTCTTGCCTCATCTAAGGGTTGCTTTATCACAACAAAATATTGGGACCCAGGAAAAAGCCCTGGAGATTGTGATGAGATTACATGAGACACAGATTTAAGATGCTGCTTTGGGATTATTCACATGGAGTTTCAGAATTTTTTCCTAGAGTTCTAAAGTCTCAAAAAGGATAGAGCGGCTCGACTAGAGTAGCACGAATAAGTTTGGTGTCTAAAATTTAAGAGTCAGGGGCAAGATAAATATCATTTCCCTATCTTCAAAAATTATGTTGTAGGAGGAGTTCTAATTACAGGGCCCCCATTGTGGTTTGCTATAAGTTAGATAGCTTGGAAACATGTGACAGATAATTGTCACTTGCTGCAGAAATTTGTAAAGACACCACAATTGCTCTTCTGCAACTTCTGCAAATTAGTAGGTCACGATGAGCGCAATTGCCATAGTTATGAGTTAATGATGGAGAGAAAGCCCTCATATCATATGTATATGGAAAATCAACCTTCAGATCAAGGCACTAGGGGAGCACAAGAAGTATATTAGGGGCGCAAACGAGGCTGAGGAGGAGGAGGACCCGCGAGAGGCTGGGAACAATTTATTTGTTACAATTGTGGAGGACCAGGACACTACGCACGAGAGTGTATGAACCCAACATGCTTGTTGTGTTGATAATGTACTCAGTTTGACCACATGATAGAAGACTGCCCTGTATTAATAACTAAGATGCAGAAAAAGGGGATACAGCCTCAGCAGCCCACCCAGAACCTGCAAATGATGAGGGTTAAGCCCCGCGAAGAGGATCCTAATGTGAATATTGTGTTGCATAGTGTAATGAGGACTGGCAAAGATAAGAGAAAGCAACCTAAAGAAAGTGAATGGGTCCACAAAGCTTCAAAAAAGGAGGTTGGATTTGATTTAGAGCGTGTGAATGAAACCTTCATGGAAGCGAAGAAAATCTTTACTCAGGCTTCTACCTCAGGAAATCAGGATAAGCAGTCTGAATAAATGGACCCTTCCATGCTCACTACCTTTATGGATATTTGTATGAAGTTGCTATGTGATAGCAAGGCTGAGAAATAATTACAGGAGTTGATCAATAAATGTGTTGGTAAAGAAAATTCTCCTGAGGGACCAGACGTGGTTAGGAAAATTGGTAAACATAAGGCAAGAATAGGGCATGAGATGAGGCTCATCGTGCAAACAGGCGAATATGAAATGGACCAAGTTATTTTGTGTCTTCGGTCAGGTGTGAATTTTTTGCCTAAACAAACATGGGAGAGAATGGGGAGATCTATGCTGGACTGGTCTCTGATTCAATAAAGGATGGAAAATCAAAAAAATATTATCCCCATGGAGAGATTGCAGGGAGTGATAGTAGATATTAAAGGTGCGAGCATGTTAGCTAATTTCGAAGTGATAGAGATTGTTGATGAAAACAATCCCTACCCTGCACTCCTTGGGATCGACTGGGATATTGACATGAATGGGGTAATCAATTTGAAGACGTGGACAATGTCATTTTATAGGAAATTGCTCCACGTATTAGTACCTTTAGACCCTATATAAGGACCGCACTATACTGAACTAGTTCGTGATTATGAAAGTGATGATGATTTGGACCAAATATACAAAATAATAGCATGATACCAAGATTGGGTGAATCCGACAGTAGATGGATGCATTTCATGGGACCATGAAAGTTCTTGCACATCACATTCAGATGAGGAATTGGAACATTGGTAGAATAGGTTGCACGAAGTATCTACTCTGCATTGTAACATGATGAATAAATCGATGCATTGTGTATCACCAGAGGTAAGGAGTCTACCTTATTATGATGGTTTAACTGACGTAGATAAAAATTTTGGATACATTTGAAAGGGAAGTACCGGAGAAGCATCGCTTCCAAGCCTTGGATTTGGCATTGCGCGTTATGCCTGTAAGATGGTGGGGTACACATAAAGACAATTTCAAGGGATGGCGCGAATACCGAAGGATAATGAGGGTGTGGTTTGGTTGCTCTAAAGTGTGATTGACAGAGAAATATGATGTGAGGAGTGATCTGCGCAATCACTTAGCAAAATGGACTTATGCTTATGGAGTATGACCGTAACCAGAGTGGGTACATTTGTTCTATCACACTTTGGATGTAATACCAATGAATTGGTACTTATAAACAGAGCTCTGCCATGGCACAGACAAATGCGATATTTTGAGAGAGGGATTCATGATGACATGTAGCTTTGAGGATGGATTCGAGTGCATCGATGAAGTTTTGGAGGAGGTCAAAGCAACGATCTTTAGAATTCCGCAGGATCCCTTGGATTTGATTCAACCAGATTGGACCACATAGCTATGCCATGCGCTGGAGCGATACAATGTGAATACTAAAGAAGAAGAGGAGAATCCAAGGAACATTAAGATCCCAAAGGCAGAAGGTCACCTCAAAGTTGAGGGGTTGTAGATAGAGAATCTAGATATCACCACGTCGCTGAAAACTAGACAAGTGAACATTGGAATAGAGGCAGAGCCAAAGTTTGCAAAGATAGGGGACTACTGAGATGATGCTACGGTGGATAAGGTCGCTGAGTTGCTCCATGAGTACCAGGATTTTTTCCCTACAAAGTTTTCAAACTTGAAGGGGATATTAGGCGATTTAGGAGTGATGAAAATAACATTGAAACTAGATGTGAAGCCTGTGAAGTAGAGACTATATCGCCTTAATCGTAAGTACAAAGAAAAGTTTTGTTTTGAATTGGACAAGATGTTAGGAGTGGGTATTATTGAACCAGTGGAGGAGTCAGATTAGGTAAGTCCAATGGTCATTCAGGAAAAGAAGCAGAAGAATGAGATAAGGATTTGTGTAGATCTCAGGACTCTAAACGGTGCTTTCGTTCATGATCCTTTCCAACTTCGTTCACAAAAGAAGTGTTGGATAATGTTGGCAGGTAGGAGGCCTATTCATTCATTGATGGGTTCTTTGGATACCATAAGATAAATATCGTTTTGAAAGACAGGAGTAATACTACCTTCGTGATCGAGTGGGGATGCTTTGAGTACACGATAATGCCTTTGGACTTAAGAATGCACCATCAATATTTTCATGCGTAGTCATTACGGCGTTCAAAGAGTTCATTCACAAGTTTTTGGAGGTATACTTTGACTATTATAAAGTGTTTGTGCTGTTAAAGTGCCATGTAACTTGTTTGCACTTGATGTTGGATATGTTCTAGAGGTATCAAATCATGTTAAGCTTGAAGTGTTTATTTTGCGTCCCTTTTGGAACCTTGTTGGGTCATGTAGTGTGCAGACAAGGATTAAGGGTGGACCCTGCTAAGATCATGGCCATAACTAACTTGGAGGTGCCAAGGAGTGTTAAACAGCTACACACAACACTAGGTCATACTAGATACTATCAAAAGTTCATCTAGAGCTATGCCCAGATTACCACGCCGATGAAAAATCTATTGAAGAAGGATGCTACATTCTATTGGAGTGAAGAATGTCAACACAGACTAGATGTATTGAAAGAAAAAATGGTCACCACACTGATCCTAGTCTTAGTGGATTGGAAGAACGAATTTCATGTGCATGTGGATGCATCATTTATTGCACTAGGAGCAGTACTGACAGAGGCTACTGAAGGAGAATTGGATCACTCGATAGCCTTGCAAGTAGGGAGTTGTCAAAGGCTGAAAATAACTATTTGACAATAGAGCGTGAAGGGTTGGCTATGGTGTACACACTCTAGAGGTTCAAACATTACTTTCTAGGTAGACACTTTAAGATGTATACAGACCATTTTTCATTAAAGTACCTAGTCAAAAAGCCTATGTTGGGGGGGGGGGGCAATATGCAGATGACTACTTCTATTTTAGGAGTACGATGTTGAAGTAATTGTGAAGCTAGTGAGATTGAATGCAAGACTAGATCATATGTCACACATTGAAATAGGATAGGAGCCTACTAATTTGGAGGAAGGGCTGCCTGACGTGCAACTCTTAGCAGTGCACGTACCAGATAATCATTTTGCAAACTTTATCCACTTCTTGACTACAGGATTGGCTCTAGAGGGGTACACTAGTCAACAAAAGAAGGAATTAGTGGTACGCGTGGAAGACTTTTCTATGATTGCAAACCACTTATATAATATGGGATCAAATGAAATACTGCTATGCTATGTGCCTGATTTTGAAAAACGAAGCATCATATCTGAAGCTCATGGAGGAGTTGCAGGAGGACATTATGCAGGAAAAGAAATAGCGCAGAAGATTTTACGCACTAGGTTGTGGTGGCCAACATTGCATAAGGATTCCAAAGCATATTGTAGGGCGTGCGATGCATATCAGAGGACAGGCAAGCCATCACGGAGGGATAAGCTGCCCCTGAATCTGCAAGTGGCATTGCAACCATTTGAAAAGTGGGAAATTGATTTTGTAGGACCAATTCAGCCTCTAGGAAAGAAGACGGGTGCACGATATATCATCACCACGACTGAGTATTTGACCAGATGGATGGAGGCAAAGCTTGTAAAGGACTGTATAGGGGTAATAACAACGAGGTTCCTATTTGAATATGTGTTGAATAGGTTCAGTTCCCAAAGGATTTTGATGAGTGATCACGGTACGCATTTCCTTAATGAAACAATCAATGCGCTGACGGAAGAATTCCAAGTTTATCATCAGAAAAGTACACCATATCATCCTTAGGCCAATGGGATGGTTGAAGCATTTAATAAGATTTTTGAGAACACACTAACAAAGGTTTGCAATGCACAAAGGAATGATTGGGACGTGGGTGTACCAGTGGTGTTATGGTCTTATAGAACTACATGTAAGAATCTTACTGGTCAAAAACCGTTTAGGCTGGTCTACGATGGTTTTGATGCCTATGGAGTTTATTATGCCTAGTTTATGCATAGCAACATTCACAGGAATGGCGGACTGTGAGCCTTAGAAGAGAAACTTGCGCAACTAACAGATCTTGAGGAAGATAGATTTTTGGCTAGGTTCCATCAGCTGGTAGAGAAGGAATGTGAAAAGGCATGACACGATCGACACATCAAATTGTGAACCTTCAAGGTAAATGATTTAGTTTTATTATATGGTAGCAAGTTTGATAAATTTCCAGGAAAATTTCACATGCATTGGCTGGGGCCATATGTGATCAAAGAGATTACAGATGGTGGAGCAGTTCAGCATGTGAAATTGAATGGAGATCCATTTCCGAGAAAGGTAAATGGAAGCTAACTAAAGCCATACACCGAGGATTCAGCCATATGACTATATGACAGTAGCACAGTCTTAGCACTCTAGGCAGCTACAAGGAGGTGTGAGACTATAAACTACACTGCTTAGGTTGTAGAGCTGCGAGATTAGGGGTCTACAGAAAACATAAGGATGTCATCGTACCAACATAAGTGTGAAGGGAGCTGCGCTATAGGGGTGGAGACCACGCAACACAACCACAAAGTGACCGTTATCGTGACTGTTCATGATTTGACTGCCAAAAGATGGTTAAGAGGATTGAGCGGCTGAAATTTAAGGCATTTAAGGCTAAAATCAAGTACGAAATATTTAGAAATACGCGGCCAATCTTACATTCATGGACATATTTTGGGGGGGAATAGTAAAATTTGAATCTGAATGTGCCTATAAATTATAGATGGTCATCCAGTGAGAAACTCTTTTCTTTCTGAGAATTTTTGTGTTGTGTTGTCTATTATGTATGAACCGTGAATTTTTTGAGTATTTTCTTGACATCCTCGTGTTCAATCAGTATCCTAAGTCCGATTAGAGCCTCATTAACAACTTCATGTTTGCACTAGCTGAGACCGCTAGTACTCGGGGCATTGTTGCCTCTAAGGGAGCTGCCCCTGAGGTTGCAAGTATGGAGGCTCCCGCAGTAGTGCCTAAGGTGCCGAGGTCACCTAGGCCTATTATACAGGAAAATTAACTCCTAATCATCTCAGAGGAGAAAGACATGATGACTAGAAGATTGATCGGCTATCGTAAAACAACACAGTGGTCACATTGCCCAATTTTCAGTTGACCCCTCGACCAAATCAACTACTCTTCCTACCACCAAGATAAACTCTGTGCAGTCTACATAGAAACCCGGTGATAAGAAAAAGAACAATAAGAAAAGGACCGCTCCTTCTGAAGAGCATTCAACAAAGCAGTACAAGCCAATGTATAAGGTTGATGTGCCTTCTAGTAATGGAAAGGACTAATCCACCTGATTCCCTTGCAAAATCTATGCAGAAGACCACATGACATATCATTGTCTGCATCTTCAGGAATGCACAGATTTCATTGCTAAAAAGGACACTTACAGGACCCTTGTGGTCCTAAATAATCCTTTCCCCACTCAGTAGGAGGAACACCTTGTTTCAAATCAACCCCAACCCCTACAAGGGGGCAATGGTGGTTTGCATCATCCTTTAGCTAGTGAACGACCATATACCGTTTACACCTTTGAAATGGTAGATCTACAAACCAAAGCCAAATCTTATGGAGCTCTAATCACTAATGTTGAGGAAGCCTCCTCGAGTCAAACCCCACCACCATCAAATGAGCTTGATATCGAAAGGCTATTTGTTGATCTTGTGATGCCCCCCATCAAAAGGGGCACTTCATCACACAATGCATAATAAATATGCATGTGCTTCCTAGAACTACAGTATTGTAAAAGATTTGGCACAAGCACCGTCAGCTATGTCAGCACTTGAAGTATTACAAACCTGTCTGGCACAAAGAAAAGCTTTGCTTTCGGAAATTGGTGGGGTCGACCCTTAGGATTCCATGCTTGCAATTTTTGACATGGATAAATGTAAACCTCCCCTTTCACACCAACTTGCATTTCAGGTGAAAATAATTTCGAAAGGGCGAGGAGTACATAGAATTGTCATTGACAAAGGTGCTTCAACCTACATCATGTTAGCTTCATGTTGGCTCACCTTGGGTTCTCCAACCCTCTCTCCGCCATTGAATTCCCTCAAGGCATTTGATGGCCATAAATCCATCCCAAAAGGGTACCTTGCCAACTACCCCATCGCCTTGAGTGGGAAAACAGTAACGGCGGACATTGAAGTCATAGATCATAAACTCGACTATAATCTACTTTTGGGCTATAGTTGGACTTATGCCATGAATTCCATTGTGTCTTCAGTGTTCTACCTCATCCTCTTTCCATTGGATGGGAGAATTGTCAAATTTGACTAGTTGTCCTTCTACACCCTAGATTACTCCTCGTTTCCTAATAACATTGTACCTTCAGTGGGTGGCATACCCGACTCTCATGTCAGTATCAGTACTAGTCTATTTGTTGGAATTATGATTCATGTGTTGTACTTGATGGAAACCCACTTATAGCAGAAAAACTCACGTGCATATGGTAACTAGATGAATCTACAGGAGAGATATTAGATGTAATAAAATGCATGACAGTTGTGTTTACAGATATGACAAAACACAGGGAAGCTCAAAGGAATCAGTTCAGAAGTAATGTACAAAGGCAAATCACATTATAACAAGTCTATTCAAAGGGAACAAAGTAATGATACAAAAGAATAGGATGAAGGAACAAAGGACTACAGATCAGAATCAAGAAGTTGAATAAAAAGGACATTTTCAGGTATGTTAAGTTGTATACGTGGGTTCACTGTAGAAAAGGAGCGTAGTAGCTGGTAGCTTCCAGTGCATCTGGTTGACATCAGCGAGAATCTTCTACGGGATCTCTCTTTCCAGGTTTGCCTGCCTTGAAATGAGAGTTTCTTAGAGGGATGGTGAAATCCGCTTTTGAATCTTTAATGATTGGTCTTTCTCTTTCCGTTTCGTCAAGTGTGAACCCTGATTCGAGTAAAGCGGATCCCACAAGAAAGTTGGTCATTCTACAAGAAGATTAAGAGAACAAAAAGAGCGTATACGTATACACACACTTTCACAGGAGAAAAGGCACGTACATGTTGGAAAACCAAGGTTTTGGTTCGAGGTATTTAGTCCAAGGTCTTTTGGTCCAACGTATTTAGTCCAAGGTATTGACCCTAGGCATTTGATCCAAGGTATTGAGAAAAGCCTAAAACTATAGAAGGAGGAGAAGATCATTAGGCCATGGGGGGAAATATTGAATATCTTCTGAAGTGTTAGATCATATATGTAGGTTATGAGCTTCTGATGCTTTTCTTGATCTAATCTAAGGATGCACCTATGTGGTTGATGATGGTTGATGGATCGGGATCGTAAAACCTTAAATGTATTATCATTATGTGGTTTGATCATGGACAGTCTAGATCTCAATACTGATGCACGTTTTATTCTGTAAATGATATGATCTAGGAATGACTGAATTCTGGAATGTCTGTGAAGTTTTAAGTTAGTATTTACAGATATGTACACTTTTTCTCTTTGTTAAAAGCATGTATACACACTAGTTCGACACATCGAAGTAGTGTATACCTTATGAACTATGATGTTTGAAATTATAGTTGGTTCTAGTTGTTGATGCAGAGTTCAAGGTTTTGCTTTATGTTCTGGTGACTGCATTTGGTAACAGTATTTTGAATGTTCAGATTGATTGATTGTGATTTGCTTCAGTGATGATGGATGAGATCTAATGATGGATCAGGATCATAATGAATTATCATTATGTGATATGATGGGCTAGATCTGATTGCTAACATATGTTTCATGCTTTATATGTGATGATATGGGTATGTCTGAAGTCAGGAAGTGCAGCAAAGTTATAAGTATTTGCAGGTCTATACACCAGTTCACTTTGATGAAGTTGTGTATACACGCTGGTTCGGCTCTTCCAAGTTGTGTATACACTCTTATGCATGGTTTTGAGGTAACAGCTGGTTATGAATGATGATGCAAGTGTTTTGGGTTCAGATCCGTGTACTGGTTACAATGATCTATCTGTTCTAGTTGATTTGTTGAAGTTGATTAAGTATGAACGAATGGTTGATTCAATTGTGTCAGAGGTTCAGAGATTTATTGAGTTTGGTTGATTCAAAGAGTGATGATTGAGCTTCAATGATTGGTTGATGCAAATGTAGTTGATGGTTGTATTGCAATGATGATTGATTCTAAGCTTCAATTTTGTTAATGGGTCCAATATGGGAATTGGATGAAACAAGACCTTCATGTTTATTGTTGTGTACCAAGAGCATCTAGTCTGAAAATCTATGAAACGTGGTCCCTGGAGGAAGAAAGAATGTCGTAGCCTTACTAGTAAACATATCATCTAATACAAGAGCTAGGGGGTTGTAGCTCCCTTCCAGTAGAAGCTGGAGAACAAGAGAAGGTTGTAACCTTATGCAGGTTGAAGCCTACATACTAGTATGAGATTGCACTAGTACAATGTTGTAAACAAATTTTCTTACTATTAAAAGAAGACAGTGATGATAGCAGTAGGTGGTTTTCACCCACATTGGATTTCCACCTTAAATTTGGTGTTCATGTGTGTTACTTATGTGTGATGGTTCATTCTATTATTAACTGCACATGGTTACTATTTAATGTTTAATAAAGTACTGATGCACAAATTAAAGATCAACATATGATGAATTAACATAATCATAAGTTCACTAGATATACGTTGGTTGCCTTAAGAACAATTGCGTGCACATGTGAGTTCCCTTCACTGAAGTAACGTGTATAAATCTAATTATGGAAATGAAAAACATATTGATTTGCAAATACTCATTCACCAACCCTCTCAGTATTATTTCCAGCAATTGGTATCAGAGCAGATCCTTTGGCAGAAGCTTGATCACTTGAAGGAGATCCATAGAAATAATGGGAAAGAAGAAATCACCTCAAAACAAGAAAGCATATCAAAGGAACCGTGACAGTGGGAGAGACGATTGGGGATTATGTGGAAGCAACTCTTCAGATTCAGAATCGCCTAAGAATGAAGATGAACAAACAAAATAACTATCAGGTATGAATTTGGTGTCCTCTTGTGATCCATTTCCCTGTTCATTTCAAGATGATGAAAGTGATAGTGAAACAACTAAATTCACTCTTATGGGTGAAAGAGAAAGATATCAAATAGAGGCGGAATTTAAAAATCTCATAGACAAAATTAGAGAACAACAAGATCTATTGAACAAGAGGGAATGTGCCTTCAGAGAAGAAGTTACCAGCTTAAAATCTCAGTTGGAGGAAGGAAACTAGGTAAGGAATCAGCACAAGGAAAAGGAAGATCAATGTCAAAAGCTGTCGGATGAAGTGCCATCATTAATATATGAAGTAAATAAAAGGATCACAACAATCAAGAAACTTAAAGATAGATCCAATTACTATGAAAGTATTGAAGCTAAGATCCTCTCTCTAAAAGAAGATCTTGAAAAATCAACTAAGTATAATGAGGAACTACTCCAAGCTCTTGAAGAACAAGAAAATGAAGTTCTTGAATTAAGACAACAAGTGGAAGAAGGAAGAAAATATGAAGAAATAATGAAGAAGTAGTATCTTGAAAAGGAAAAGCAATATCAGGTTGAGGTAAATATCCTAAAAGGTAAATCAAAAGAAAAGGATAACCTTTTACGATTTCAAGATAGTACAAAGATTTTGGATGATATTCTTAGTAGTCAAAGGTCTCCTACAATCAAAACTAGTCTTGGTTTTCATAAATCTGTCGAAAGTGAATCTAGCTCACAAGGTGAGTCAAGGAACTCTAATGCAAAATCTGAAATGCTCAAGGAGATGAGAGGCCAACCCCATCAACAAACAAGGAAGGAAAATCTTCAAATAAAATCTTTTACTCCTAACTGTGGAAGTGATAATCAATTATTTCCTCAAATGAATAGTTGAATGTTTTATATGTCATAATTTTGGACATGTTGCAACAAGATGCAAAAGTAGAATTGTTCAATACCATCACACATAAACATCATCAACTTCCACGTACTTTAAGGGATATTGTTTTTCTTGCAATATGTTTGGTCACAAATCCATTGACTACTATAAAAGGAATATGAAACATGTAAGATGTTATGCATGTGACAAGTTTGGACATATAGCAAATGAATTCAAGAGAAAATTTCGGGCACCATACCAAAAGAAGAAAACATCATCGCACTTGAAGATATGGAAAAAGAAGGAAGTACAGTCAGAAAAATGTGGCATGGCACAGTGTACATACATAATAGACTCATGGGGAGCTGAAAGTGTGAAAATTCAATGTTCTAAATCTCATACACAAGTTTCATGAAGACAAGTCATGTATATATGTGAGTTTGAAGCTGCATACTCATGTATATGTGGTTAGAGGAAAAAGGCAGTGTGACAGACTCAAAAAACTGGTTTGATATGATTCAAACAATTATCAGTTATCTTTTCTATCTTGATGATAGATGACTATAGTCTGTGGATGTTATTTAGAAGTGCTTTTGATCCTCACAAGTTGTTGATAACTTGACGTATATATGATTGATGATGATGCCTTGATATTTCTTACTATATGCAATGATCAGATCTGAAAGTGAATAGGTGGAACAGGTTCAGGGGGAGAACATGCTATGCTTCTAATAAAGCATTATTGGCATTATGTTTAGAAGTCTTTGGTACCTAATCAATGATGATGATGCTTATGTGGCTAAATGATACATCTTTCTATGTTATGGTTATGAGTTTCCCTTGATAAAATATCATATGCTACTTGGGGTCACATAGTTGGTATTCAGATCAGATTCATGGGTGATTGTGGATGAATTTTTGATGATGCGTATAGTACATATATGTTACTTACATGGTGATCTTCATAAGGACAAGGATAAGTACAAAGCTTGAGTACAGAACTTCATTATTTGGTGATGAGCCACTCATTTCTTTTATGTTATTGTCGTCATGCCTTCAAAGATGCATAAAGTTTATATGGTGCAGTTATGATGCAGGATTCCTATAGTTCTTGGCTATCACATGGTTGAGGATTATTGTTGTTGATGATATCAAGAAATCTTGACAAATGACCATGAGCTCATGGTTTTCTAGATACATATTGCTATCTCTTTGATGGATATATAGTATGCTGGATACATGGATGATTACTTAAGTTGCATATTGATAAATATTGTTGGTTGGCCAAGAGAATGGTGTTATTGCAGGTCACATGAAGACATAGCTATTTGAAGACATGGATATTCGAAGACATGGCTTACTTAGACACATAATTATGACGAGTTCTTACCTTATGATGATAGGTTGATACTCACATATGTTGATTATCATGGTTGATGCTTATCAGATGTGGGATGTTCTCTAGTGATGATACATGGTTGATATATTAAGGGTTCTTGTGAAAGATCATGCAGTTATTGATGATGATGTGATGACTATGGTGTTTTTCACATGTGATATGATGTGAATGATCTTGTGTTACTACTTGGAGATATCACATATGCTTAGTTGATTCATGGAAGTTTATGATAAGGCTCTTTCTACTAAGGAAACGAAGCAAGTTGATCTTGATGAGATCAAGAGGATGAGTTGATACCTATATACGGCGTACTTAATCACAGGTTGATGATATTTAATTTTTCATATCTTTGGAACTAATGATGGAAATATACATGTTACAGGTCTGGATGCTGTTGACAGATGCTTATGGTGCAGATCATACATGGTGTATGATATTTGCTAATGACCATCATAGTCTTGTTTAGATATTTGGTCTCTGTTATAAATTTCATGTATATCATTTGATGTAAGGTCATATAAAGACCCATGATGTAATAATTTATCTTTGTCTGTCATAGTCTTTTGATGAGTCCTTTTTGCTCATATGATGTAATTTGTAACCCCACTATGCATGGGAAGGATGACATAATAATTGCTATATCCCCACTTGGTTGGGAGGATGAGTCAAAATTGGTATATCCCCACTTGGTTGGGAGATTGATGTATGCATGAATCACTGGTGACACTTGCCTCTCTGAATTCGCCCATGGATGAGTAAGAGATCATGAAATCTCCAAGTGGAACCAAGAACTATCAGTGAAATGACACTAATTAAAAATCCGGAAGCTGACTCACGCGCCTACAAATATCTATATATGGATCCCTCATCCTAGAGATCCAGAGGCTGGAATTTTGTATTTTGTAAGGAAGTGTTGTTGGTTTCTATGTGAAACATTGTATTGTTGGGTGATCTAGATTTTCATGAGGTGAATAGGGCTTTCATGCTGGGAGAATGGTGCTGGATCAGACAGCTGGGTTGTAATCCTCTCTTCTACTTCTATCAATAAATTTGTTTGAGTTTTTCTCCATATACTTGTATATTTCTGAATCTTGTATTTGTGTGTGCATTTCTATGGTTAATGTACATCTAATTCTACATTGTTTATGGTTATAGATATCTATTCTTCTATGGTATTTTGCTTCTTTTCCTCTACAGATGTTCTTTGAAGCGGGACAAGTGAGAAAGGAGTGGCGAAGCTCTATAAGAGGAGGGAGGAAACAAGTAAGGATCCAAGTGAAAGACTAAGGTTGGTGCTCTCTGCTTCTCTCTCGTCTATTTCCCATAAAGGAAAACACAAGTTACTTTGAATTGTTTGTTTCTAAGATAGCTACATGTCTTAGTGGGACTAGAAGATCTGAATAGACACTAATTTTCCCAGAAACACCTAGGTATTTGGTCAAAGGTATTGGTCCTAAGTGGTTTAATTCAAAGGTATTGAGAAAGGCCTAAAACTATATAAGGAGGAGAAGATCATTAGGCCATGGGGGCAAGTATTGAATATCTTCTGAAGTGTTAGATCACATATGTAGGTTACGAGCTTCTGATTCTTTGCTTGATCTGATCTAAGGATGCACCTATGTGGTTGATGATGACTGATGGACCGGGATCATAAAGCCTTAAATGTATTATCATTATGTAGTTTGATCATGGATAGTCTAGATCTAAATACTAACACATGTTTTATTTTGTAAATGATATGATCTGGGAATGGCTAAAGTTTGGAATGTCTATGAAGTTTTAAGTTAGTATTTGTAGATATGTACATTGTTTTCTTTGGTAAAAGTGTGTATATACGCTGGTTTGACACATCGAAGTAGTGTATACCTTATGAGCTATGATGTTTGAAATTACAGTTGGTTCTAGTTGTTGATGTAGAGTTTTGGGTTTTTCTTTATGTTCTGGTGATAGTATTCTGAATCTTCACATTGATTGATTGTGATTTTCTTCAGTGATGATGGATGAGATCTAATGATGGATTAGGATCATAATGACTTATCATTATGTGATATGATGGGCTATATCGGATTGCTAACACATTTTTTATCCTTTATATGTGATGATTTGGGTATGTCTGAATTCGAGAAGTGTAGCGAAGTTATAAGTATTTTCATATCTATATGCTAGATCTCTTTGATGAAGTTGCATATAAGCACTAGTTCGACTCTTCCAAGTTGCGTATACACTTTGATGCATGGTTTTGAGGTAACAACTGGTTATGAATGATGATGCAAGTGTTTTGGGTTCAGATCCATGTACTGGTTACAATGATCTATCTATTCTAGTTGATTTGTTGAAGTTGATTAAGTATGAATAAATGGTTGATTCAGTTGTGTCAGACGTTCAGAGGTTGATTGAGTTTGGTTGATTCAGAGAGTGATGTTGAGTTTCAATGATTGGTTGATGTAGATGTAGTTTATGTTTGTATTGCAATGATGATTGATTCTAAGGTTCAATGTTCTTGATGGGTCCAGTATTAAAATTGGATGAAACGAGGCCTTCATGTGTATTGTTGTGTACCAGGAGAATCTAGTCTGAAAAATTATGAAATGCAGTCCTTGGAGGAAGAAAGAAGGTCGTAACCTTCTGTAGGTCAGCACCTATGTACTAGTAAACATATCGGCTAGTACAAGAGATAGGGGGTTGTAGCTCCCTTCCAGTAGAAGCTGGAGAACAAGAGAAGGTTGTAACCTTCTGCAGGTAGAAGCCTGTGTACTAGTATGAGTCTGCACTAGTACAATGTTGTAAATAGATTTTCTTATTGCTAAAAGAAGACAGAGATGACAACAACAGGTGGTTTTCACCCACATTGGGTTTCCACCTTAAATCTTGGTGTTCACGTGTGTTTCTTATGTGTGATGGTTTATTCTGTTATTAACTGCACATGGTTACTGTTTAATGTTTAATAAAGTATTGATGCACAGATTAAAGATCAACATATGATGAATTAACTGAATCATAAGTTCACTAGATATATGCTGGTTTCCTTAAGAACAATTGTGTGCACACGCGAGTTCCCTTCACTGAAGTAGCTTATATGAATCTGATTATGGAAATGAAAAACATATTCATTTGCAAATACTGATTCACCCCCCCTCTCAGTATTATTTCCAACACTATTGAAGGGCTCTTCCTTGATGGGTTGTTTTCTTCTCCTGCTACCCATGATTCCACATACCGTCTCTATAGTTTCATCCATTATTCATGAACCAACCGATCCTTAGATCTTCTAGGCCCCTTTAGAAATTGACAATTATGGAGAACAAATGTCATTGCCACCAGTTGAATTGGCCTACCAAGCCATTCAATCTCCATCCGAATCTCTGGGAACTTTGGTCATGACCAATGGTACCACCTACCCTCCCATAAATGCTCCTTCTTACGATCTCCTCAATCAAGTCCTACCTTCAGATGAAGCTATTCAAGAGATTGTGTGTTTTGAAGAGAGACCTTGGGAGGACTCTCACCATCGCTTTTCAATATCTGATTCAGACACGATGCCCATTCAAATCCTGTCATTTGGTGCACCTAAAATCATTCCCTCGCCTTATAAAACTATCCAAACTTTGGATTTGGAAGAGAACATGAGAAATCTTTCAAAGACATTGCTCATCGATATTTTAGTAAAGACAGGCATCATGGAAAACATGAAGATTGGAGCCAATTGCAATCCTGAGGAAGTTGCAAGATTCACCTACCCTTTTAAGGACTTCCGCGATGTTTTCCTTGGTCTTATGAGGAAATCCATGGCATAGACCCTTCTATAGTCATGGATGAGATCAAGAAGTATGAAGCATTCCTTTTATGGTATTTTTCTTGCTCATTAATTTGAAAAAAAAAATTGAGTCTCCTTCTTCGGGCTCGTTAAACTACTACAAAGAAGATCAAGTGTTCTTTTTATGGTATTTTTCTTGCTTGTTAATCCCAAAAACCTTGAGTCTCTTTCTTTGGGCTCGTTAAACTACTATAAAGAAGATATGAGCATGATATCTTTCGGGACCTTTTTCTCGCTCTTAAAATAAAAAATTCCTGAGTTTTTCATTGTCAGGCTCATTAAACACTTACGACGATGGTCTAAGAAATTATTTTTCTCTCTTTCTCTAGCTCAATAAACTAAAAAAGATCGATTGAGAATTCTTTTTTGGGACTTTTTTCTCACCATAAAATTGAAAAAACCCTGAGTTCCTTCTTCAAGATTGTTAAAAGCTTATGAAGAAGCTCTGAGCATTCTTCTTAGGAACTTCTCTCGCTCTTTAAGTTGTAAAACCCCTAAATTTTCATCATTGGGCTCGTTAAACACTTACGAAGACGATATGTTCACTTTCTTTTTTGGGACTATTTCTTTCTCTTAAATCAAAAAATCCTCAAGTTTTTCCCTTCTTCAGGCTCGTTAGATATAAGAAGAAGGAATGAGTAGTTCTTTTACCTCTTTTTCCTCGCTCACTAAACTGAAAAATATACCTCGAGTTTTCTTCATTTGACTCATTAAAATTCAATGAAGGTCTATTGAGTGTCATGTGACTCATTAAAATTTCAAGACGAATATTGAGTTTACTCTGTCTCCTTGTACTCGTAACAAAATGAGGCAAACATCTATTGAGCATAGGTTTTTCTTTATCCAAACTCAGTATACTAACTTACAGAAAAGGAACCATTCTGGGTATACTATTAAACCTTTGTCGCACCTAGTTAAAACTATGACAAAGTGACCACCTTGGAGTTATTCTTTACGATCTTTTCAGACTCTTGAAATATGAAAATACCACCAAGTTGTCTTGTCTAGACTCATTAAATTACACAAATGATGAATAGATTCATTCATTTTATGATCCTTTTTGAAATATTAAAACATGAAAAGATCGATGAGTTTTCCTGTCTAGACTCATTAAAATAATTAGATAGGGCATAGAGTCGCTCTTTTTACGGTCCTTTTCAGACTCTTAAAACATGAAAAGATCAATGAGTTTTACCATCTGGACTCATTAAACTAATCAGATAGAGCATAGAGTCTCTCTTTTTACGGTCCTTTTCAAACTCTTAAAACATGAAAAGATAGATGAGTTTACTTGTCTAGATTCACTAAACTAATCAGATGGGGAAAGTGGACAATACAATTGCTTTGTGTTCAGTACTGTGAAAACAGTTTTTTGGAAACAGTCACTCCCTTAAAAATGGCACTTCCTTAGATAAACCTTCCTTATGATGGTCTCTCAATATGAATCTCACCATCTTATGAGTTTAGCCTATATACCCCGATGTTCTTGCATCTCTGTCTCCTAACACTCTTTTGTGTTCATGAATCTAGTGTTGCATGGTTAAAACCATCGTCGTGCCTTCTATTGTTCAAGGGAAAAACATTTATCTTTTGTTTCCTCCATCAAACCATCAAGCATATCCTATCATCATGCCCTCTGTCGCTTTGACCCAATGCTCAAAAGATTCCTCAAGAAATAATCATTCTTGTCTCGTTTCATGTCGACAGATGTAGGACATCTTATTTCTTACCTTTTGACAATTCTCTTCCTATCGACTTCAACACTCTATCTAGGAAGAAGACCCAGAAACACTTTAGTGCCTTGGTACTTTCAGACATCAGTGGTAGGTCACCTTGTGTTTGGTAAGGGATTTTCATTATTGGCTCCTCGTTAAACGATTCTATGAGTGTTCAACGAAAAAAGCATTATTCACGCTCTCTAGATTGTATTGTGCATCTTGGAGACCATCACCATTATCGGTGGGCATCCTCACATCCATTAACGGTCTCCATTATTGACTGATAATCAGATGATTTCATGCATATTCGACCTCAACTCTTATATTCACATGTATCGATCTATGTTGTTGCGATAAAGTGGAAATCAAGATGTTGGGTAGAGGCTTGCATCACTCAACCTTGTTTCTCCTCCCAATTTGCGTTTATTGTTTTTTGGAGATAGCTCCTTAGGATGATCCTATTATGACACAAGTTTTGTATTGTGCTTATCAGTGGCCAGCATCATCATATATCATTTTTTAGAAAATCACTGCTACTGAGTGTGGGAATGACCGACTTGGGAAATTATTTTAGTTGTTTTTTATATATGTGTTGTATCAAGTTTCTCATACTGCCCGAAGCTCCGATCCTCTCTCTTTTTTCCAAATAAAAGGATAGTTAAATATAAAGTATTCTGGCCATCGTCGTAGCGTCTGATCTCACACTTTAGAGAGTAGATTTTATATAGGAAAATGACCTCCTCATCAGCTCAGAGGAGAAAGACATGATGACTGAAGGACTGACCAAGTTCACAGGCCCAATTGCCAAGCTAACATTGTCTAAACACTAGAAACCTACTTTATAAATCTACCTAGCAAGGCTAAGGGTGCATTAGTACCAATGGTAACTCTGCCTGTTACCTTGGGAAGAGCGTTAGTGAACCCTAATGAGTTTCTATGGGTCAAGAGAACAAGTTGATTGAGAAATATCCCAATATTCTCTCCTGTGTCAGCTCACAAATGCAGGGAAACATCAGAATTTGACCTGTTTGGGGGAATTACTAATTCCTAATGGAGTATGCAAATGGGAAAGTGTACAAAGGCATGGAAACATCACTACTTTTTCCTAATGGAACTCATGCAAGACTTGGCAACCCTATCCTCACATGTTATATATGCAAGGCTAGGGCCATTGTGAAAGGGGTTGAACCATTTGAATGGATTACCAATTTGACTGTCGAGCAAAGTCTCAGATTAATGCATCAGAAGAGGTTAAGAAGTGAGAGAGAGAGAGGGGAGCTAGAGAGGTAAGGGAAGGTTGATACAAATGATGGTTGTAATCACTCTTTCTACATCAATATAGAACTGCAATTGTGTTGTCCACTCCAAGACGTTGGTAGTATTACTTGTTTATATGTTTATGAAACCTTTTTAGCATGGGTGGCTTAGATATATTAAACTAGATATCTTTATATGTTCATGCATTATTTATCAAGGTTTTATGCTATGATATTATGCTTGTCTTTGCTATGTTCATGTTTTGATATGGAGCTAGGTCAGGGGTCTTCCACCTAGCTACATTGCGCTCTCCAGCAACACCACACTAAGACTTGAGGTAATAATTCCTTATCACTTTGATATTCATTTTTTAAGCATAGATATGCATGCATCTTTATGACAACTACAGTTAATCTAAATTTCTACCAAGGATCTCGGGAAGATCCTTGAGGGTTTATACATCACCAAACACCCGTGCATTAATCCCTATAGTAGAATGGGTGACTCTGCTAGGGACTACACTTAATTTCTTGGTTTTCCCAGAAATTTCCTAGATCTCTCCTTCTTCCAGGCCTTCATGTACTTCTTCATTCCCTTTCCTGCCACTCAGGACTATACAACACCCTTTTCTCAGTGCTCAGCCCTACATCTGATCCCCACAGCTTATTTTTTGAGAATTTTTCCCCACTAACATTGTCTGCTAGTGTAAAAAATGCTTTATAAAAAACTAGCATGTCCTTACAAATAGTGCATTAGTGCTGAAACTAACTCTCTGTAGCCTCTAGTACAGAGCATTAGCCAACCATTTCTTGATAAACATCTTGCTCTGTGACCTCATGGGTTGGAAAATCTACTTGTAGACTGATCAGGGATCTGTAGTTGTACTTGTTTGACTGATATATGTCTTGAACAATTTTTTTTTAAGAAAATAGCTTTACTTATTAATTTTTTTTGTTTTCATTAAAGAAAAAAAAAATATTGTTTTCTACTTATATGGTTAGATCTGCATTATTTGGTTTCAAAAGTTGTTAGTGAGCATTGAAGTTTTGTCGGTCAACACCCCTACTAAAGACTCTAACAACATACATTTAGAATCTACCTAATAAAATCAATCAACAACTCTTTTTAGAGTAAACACACATTAGTTTAGGCTAGGATCTTGGGATAGGCAATGTGAGTTAGCTACCCATGATCATACACAGAAACTAGTGTCGTTAAAGAGAGAAATCCTTCTACACTCATACTATCTAGGACCACTCCAGTAAAAGTGGACCTAAATATGAGACAACATTGGACTGTAAGTGAAGGTGGCCTACATTTTCTTACATCTCCTTTGGGTATTCTATGTATCGAGGATCCCTTCAAGGATATCGGAGCTGAGTCAGGGACTCAGGTATCCTGCCCACACAACATACTATCTGTGACTATGTCCCCCTCAGTAGTTTCTATGATTTGAGGTATCCTTAGTGGCCATAGTTTTAAGGACAAACACAAGGTGACTAGGGCAGGCTGCCCTAGTAACTAACACAGAGGAACCTACTTTGTCTTCGGTTTTTGGGAGGGTGCTCGTCTTCAAAAAATTACTTGGCCCCTTAATCTGAGGTTCGGGAAAAGCTCAAGTGTAATCGTAACTGTACATTTGGCCAACTGTCTCTGTTATTCATTGTGATACTAGGTTTCATATCTAGTGGTTGGTGCATATCAGACAACGTCATTTCCCTCTTCTTGTTGATTAATTTCCTTAGTGTACCTTTTATTTTTAAAGTGCCATATTTTTACTACTGAGACTTTAATAAATATCAATGTAAAATCTACTGATAAAATTTATCGGTCGCCATGGCTACATCAGGCCCTCATCATCAATTTAGACGGTTGTTACGTCTTCCCCCACTCATTGTGGAGGATCCACCAAACCACAGTGTATCGAATTCCTTGTCTTTGGGAAATCAGTCTTTGAGATCTAACACATAATCAGTTTGGACATCCCATGATTCAAGCTTACTGGAAGATTTCTTTACTGAAGGATTCCTTCCTCCATACAATCCTTCGATCACGAACCTATTTGGACCGCTCTTGATTCCCATTACATTTGTACCTCCACTGTCTTCCATTGGAACATTTCCACCCATCCCATTGATGACATGTGTCATGGGATTTATTAGACACTTTTGGTCCACCACCACCTCCCCAGTTGACAGTCAGTAGTGCACCTCTGATGGAAAACCCTGTTATCCCATCTATCCCAGGTTCAAACCCTATCATGACACCCACCATGAGTGGAACCCAGTACATTCTAGGTTCCACCCCTTTTGTGTCAGCTCCTGGACCTTCGATAAGTGCTACATATAGCACTCCCTATAACACTCAATATATCATGGTTAGCATGGGTCCCCTCAACCACCCCTATGGTTGGAATCCATTATTTAGTTCTAAACTCGAGGTTCAGATGCTTGAGGGCACAGTTCCTAATATGCATATTCTGGTCGTGAACATAACAGTTCCCCCTCCATTTACAGGTCTACAGGGTCAGGTATTGATTGACATGAACCCTCCTTATGTCAGTCAAGGACCTATAGTTAGTAATGTGGTGAGCGGGAACCCTCAACAAGGTCCCAATCAATCCATATGGGCACCCTACTCACAACCTCAAATGAGTCAAGGGGGCACTCCTTATCGTGGGGGAATTTCCAATCCCCAACCTAACAACCCATATGGAAACCCATAGTACATGACTATACCACTCAACCTATGTATAATATTGGAAACAACATGATGGGAGGACTGCAAGGATCCTCAAGTCATATTTCATCACCTTGGTCTGATTCACGGACATTAAACACCTTGCCTTTCAGGGAAATGCTTGATATCCCCAACTTGTACAAACTCAAAAATGAACCCATCTATCACAACTTACTTTGGCCACCATTCCCGCATAAAATCCCGACAGACATCCAAAATTTTGAAGGGAAATAAGGGGAGGATCTAGGTAAACACATCACCACCTATCATTTATGGTGTGTTTCTAACTCCATGTTGGATGATAGTATCTGGCTACAACTCTTTCCCCACACCCTTACTAGAACTGCAGCCAAGTGGTACATCGAGTTACCACGTGCGTCAGTCAATACCTTTGGTGCTTTAGCGATGGAATTCTTAAAGCACTTCTAGCTACCCATCTGCTATGAAACTGGGACGAAACTCCTCACTTCATTATGTTAGGACACTGCCACCCACATCTTTGATCATATACATGAATGGAGATGTAGGCGAAGGCTAGTCAAAGCTCCCCTCACAGACTATCTATTAGCGGATTGGTTCCGTAAGTCTCTACTCCCCCAAATCGCTAAAGATTTTTCCTTAGTGATACAGTTATGGAAGAACAATCCATTCATCATTCCCAACACTTAGATTTGATATATTCACAGTCTGGCACTTTATATGATGTTATTACCAATGCCCCTCGCAACTCCAATGTTCTAACTACTCAACACCCTAGATTGCATGCCGATGGGATATCGGTGCTACCTCCGAGGTTGCTGTAAAACAAATAAGTGGTCACATTGCCCAGTTGTGAGTTGACCCCTTGACCAAATTGACTACTCTTCCTACCACTGTGATAAACTTTGTGCAGTCTACAAAAAAATTTGGTGGTAAGAAAAAGAACAATAAGAAAAATACCTCTCCTTCTGAAGAGCAGTCAATAAACTAGTACAACCCAAAGTAGAAGGTTGTTGTGCCCTCTTACGATGGAAAGAACAAACCCGCCTGGTTACCTTACAAAATCTATGCAGAAGACCACATGACATATCGTTGCCTACATCTTTAGGAATGCATAAATTTCATCACTAGAAAGGACACCGACAAGACCCCTGCAGTCCTAAATAATCCTTTCCTTCCTTAGAAGCAGCAAAACCTTATTTCAAACCAATCCCAACCCTCGCAAGGGGGAAAGGACAGTTCACATCATCCTTTAGCTGGTGAAGGACCATCTACCGTTTACACCTTTGAAACGATAGATCTACAAACCAAAGCCAAATCGTATGGAGCTCTAGTCACTAATGTTGAGGAAGCCCCCTCGAGTCAAACCCCACCGCCACCTAATGATCTTCATATCAAAAGGCCAGTTACTAATCTTGTGATTCGCCCCCCAAAAAGGGCACTTCGTCGCACAACGCATAATAAATATGGACATGCTACCCAAAAATACAGTATTGTAGAAGATTTGGCACAAGCACCATCAACTATGTTGGTGCTCGAAGTCTTACAAACCTATCCAGGACAAAGGACAGCTCTACTTTTGACAATTGGTGGGGTCGACCCTCAGGATTCCATGCTTGCAATTTTCGACATGGACAAATGTAAAAATCCCCTTTCACACCAGCTTGCATTTCAGGTGCAAATATTTTCGAAAGGGCGAGGAGTACATAGAACTGTCATTAACGAAGGTGCTTCAACCTATGTCATGTCATCTTCATCTTGGCTCATCTTGTGTTCTCCAACCCTCTCTCCACTGTTGAATTCCCTCAAGGAATTTGATGGCCATAAATCCATCCCAAAAGGCTACCTTGTCGACTACCCCATCACTTTGAGTGGGAAAACAATGATGGTGGACATTGAAGTCATAGATTGTAAACTCGACTATAATCTGCTTTTGGGCCACAGGTGGACTTATGCCATGAATTCCATTGTGTCTTCAACCTTCTGCCTCATCATCTTTCCATTGGATGCGATAATAGTCATAGTGGACCAGTTGTCCTTATGCACTCCAGATTACTCCCCGTTGCCTAGCAACATTGTACCTTTAGTGGGTGGCATACTAGACTCTCATGTCAGTATCGGTATCGGTCTATTGAAGGGCTCTTCCCAGATGGGTTATTTTCATCTCCCACCACTTGCAGTTCCACAAATGGTCTCTATGGTTTCATTCATTCCTCATAAACCGACCAATCCCTGGATCCTCCGGGCCCCTTCAGAGATTGACACTTACGGAGAACAAATGCCACTGTCACTAGCTAAATTGGCCAACCAAGCCATTCAATCTGGACTTGAATCTCCGGTCACTTTGGTCATGACCAATGTTACCACCTCCCCTCCCATAAATGCTTCTTCTTACAATCTCCTCAATCAAGTCCTACCTTTGAACGAAGCTATTCAATAGATCATGTGTTTTGAAGAGCAACCTTTGGAGGACTCTCACCATCATGTTTTTATCTCTGATTCGGACATGATGCCCATTCAAACCCTGTCATTTGATGCACCTGAAATCATTCCCTCACCTTAAATGACTATCCAAACTTTGGATTCGGAAGAGAACATGGGCAATATTTCAAAGACATTGCTCGTCAATATTTCAGTCAAGACAGGCATCATGGAAAGTATCCAGATTGGATCCAATTGCAATCCTGAGGAAGTTGCGAGATTCACCTACCCTTTTAATGACTTTCGAGATGTTTTCTCTTGGTATTATGAGAAAATGAATGACATAGACCCTTCTATATTCAACCATGAGATCAAGAAGTATTGAGAATTATTTTTATGGTATTTTTCTTGCTCGTTAATCTGAAAAAACCTCGATTCTCCTTCTTCAGGCTCGTTAAACTACCACAAAAAAGATCAAGCATTCTTTTTATGGTATTTTTCTTGCTCATTAATCTAAAAAACCTTGAGTATCCTTTTGGGCTCGTTAAACTACTATAAAGAAGATATGAGCATGATATTTTTTGGGACTTTTTTCTCGCTCTTGAAACAAAAAATCCCCGATTTTTCCATCGTTGGGCTCATTAAACACTTACGATGACAATCTGAGCAACTCTTTTTCTCTCTTTTTCTAGCTCACTAAACTGAAAAAATTTGACTCAATATTATTTTTTGGTACTTTTTTGTCACTCGTAAAATTGAAAAAACCCTGAGTTCCTTCTTCAGGCTCGTTAAAAACTTATGAAGAAGATCCGAGCATTATTTTTAGGAAATTTTCTCGCTTGTTAAATCCAAAACCCCCAAGTTTTTTTCCTTGGGATCGTTAAACACTTACGATGATGATATGAGTGATTTCTTTTCTGGGACTATTTCATGTTATTAAGTCCAAAAATCCTCAAGTTTTTCTCCTCTTTGGGCTCATCAAATATAAAAAGAAGGAATGAGAATTACTTATGTCTTTTTCCGCGGTCACTAAACTGAAAAATATACCTTGAGTTTTATTCCTTTGACTCATTAAAATTCAAAGAAGGTCTATTCAGTTTTTTGTTGTGTGACTTATTAAACTTTCACAATGAATATCGAGTTTAATATGTCTCCTCGTACTCGTAAAAAAATGAGGCAAACATATATTGAGCATATGTTTCTCTTTATATGGACTCAGTAGATTAACTTATGGAAAAGGAATTGTTCTAGGCATACTATTAAACCTTTGTCACACCCTATTAGAAACTATGACAAAGGGAATAACTTTGAGTCATTCTTTACGATATTTCCAAACTCTCGAAATCTGAAAATACTACCTAAATGTCTCGTCTAGTAGTTTTATGATGTGATATTACACTTTTATTTGTTATGTGCAACTTTTGACCTAGAGTTGGTACAGGGGTCTTCTGCCTAGCTACATTGTGCTCTATAGAAACACAACACTAAGACTCGAGGTAATAATTCCTTCTCACTTTGATATTCATTTGTTAATCATAGATATTCATGCATCTTTGTGACAGTTGCAGCTAATATAACTCCTGCAAAGGATCCTGGGAAGATCCTTGAGGGTTTCTACATCACCAAACATCCATGCATTAAGCTCTATAGCAAGGTCGAAGCCTAAAATAATGAGCGAGGCCCTTAAGCTAAAGAAGGATAAGAAAAAAAGTCAATGCTGGTGTGTGAGTCACCGAGGAAACATGCAGCTACACAGGCGCGGTAGAAATAAAATCCAAGCACAAAGGAAAAGGGGAAGGTAGTCGATCTGGAGGTAGAGGAGGGCATAGAGGATATTGACATTGAGGGGGTGGACCCTATTTCTAAGCTTTTGGAGTATATCCCTCTATTCCAGGGAAAGGTGAAGGTCCTAAAGGGCCAAGGTTAGGGAAAATTCCTCCTTAACACACCCCTCCTGCCAGAAAATATAACTTTTGAAGGTCCGTGCTTGGCACACATCCCACATATGAAGCTTGAAGATTTGTATTTGGAGGAAATCAAGCATTTCCCCCACTTGGATACTGATTCCTTCATGAAGTGATTTTTCTACAAGGTGTCTGGTGTCATCGTGCTAGAGCGAGTTGAATGGATTTGTGGGGTAAAGAAGGCAGGGTTGTTAAACATGCTATGGGTGCCTCACTAGCACCACGCCCCTATAAATTTGACTGTCATTAAGCAGTTGTTGTGCATTTTTCATGATGGGTGCTTGTGGTTAAGTGAGCCAATACCAAATATTTATATGTTAATCCATCAGATCACATTGTTACCTCATTTTGGACTGAATCTGACAAAGGCATTTGGTGGAAAGACAGATGAGCAGGACCTCATCGAGAAGATGAAGGACAAGTTCAAACTTGTCAAGAAACTGTGCAAGTATTCCATTTCTAGTATTATTGACCCCGTGATGAAGGTGAACACCCAAATTTTGGTTGGAAAAGTGATGAGAAAGTGCTACACAGATGAGGTGTTGACACGAGTAGTTTCGTTAGCAACTCAGTGCACAGAAGGCGTACAGTTCAACTTGGTGCGCTACCTATGCAACGAGTTCCTCGCAAATTGCATAGAGGCATAAGACCACATTAAGACATTTCATTATTCATGGCTATTACTCTCAATTGTGTTGGTCATGTGGGAGCTATTAGAGGACAGCCAATTTCCTCCAATCGAGACAGATTTTCCCAAAGCCATAAAGTTTGCATCTTTATGGGCCACCAGGGATGCTGACCAACTCAAGGAAAGAATTTTTTTTTGGGTATTGATGGAGGCAAGCATCCTCATAGCTATTAATCGAAAGTTGTGGTTGTCACAAAATTTCTTTGAGCAACTATCTGGCTACATGGAGTTCAAAGTGGACTTCCACCATGTTTACGTCTTGGCATTGAAGGATCCACATCAGAAGAGGTATTATCTTCCCTACTTGGCTATAGATGATGCCATTGCAAAGGTCCTCAAGCGATGGCTAGTAGATTGGCACACAACATCAGAGTTGGCCTTTAAGGCTAGAAAATCTATGGAAAAGCAAAAAAAGGAAGCGGCCTGATTGAAGGCTCAGTAGTTAGTAGAAAAGAGGAAGAAGGAGACTGAGGAGAAGGCCCAAGTAGAAGTAGAGTGTGCCGCAAAGGAACAATCAAAGTAGGAAGATCATGACTCTAATAGAAGTTAGAAATATCTTTCGCCCCAAATGGAGGAAGAAGCACGGTCAGAACAGGGCAACGAAGATCAAGAGAGAACTCCTTTCTGTGTAAAGCGACATAGGGAACAGGAAAAGGAGGGACAACGAAATAATACTAAAGCCTCCAAGTCATCACTCGATCCAATTATCTTAACATACGGTGACTTAGATGATATTGGCGATAAGGTGAGGAAACAATAGTAGAACTACTGCAGCAGTTTGAGTAGCAACAAAAGCAGGCACTAGTCGCTATATAGACAGGTCTGCGCAAGCTGCAGAACCAAACCACTAGACACCAGGCAGGTGCAGGATAGAGCAGCATGACATGGACTAGTTTGGCATTAAGGACCACTCAAGCAGTAGAGTTGGTTCAATCCTTGGATCTCCGGACCATCGCGCTGCCTGATGGAGCTCTGAGTGCAGAGGTGAATGCTGACAAGGCTATGTTAGGATATTTCGACACATAGGAAATAGTTAAATATAACTTGGTCTAGTGTAGAGTTAGGTAAAGTGTGTTTCTTTACTATGTACATTTGTAACTTAAAATCTAACAGTCACGATATGTTATATACATGAAGTGATTATACATTGCGTTCTCTCCTTGGTATTATCAACACTTGATCCATGGCTTAGCACCCAATTGGTCCATGATCTCTATTTAAAGAGCATGGAGGGTCATTTGTAGGGTGACCATTCATGAGATAAGATTATGTAAGTTTTCTTTCTTTTATTAATAAATTTCCTGAAGTGGCCGCATTGGCTCAGGCCATGGATTGTTTCCCTCTTTGAGGGTTTTAACCACATCAAGAATTATACTAATGTATTCATTTGCAATCTATTTATGAGCAGTGTCCTTTGGTGTTCTATCTAAGGAACTTACCCTATAAATTCCTACAGGCTATTGTTAGTGCTTTGAAGAATATTGGTCTGAACTTGGCCGTGCTCCCTAGTGAATTCCTTCACACACTACAAGCAGTTGTGATTGCAGAGATTCAGGCCTGAGAGCAATGCACACTGAACATGAGCAACGAGTACAAGGTCAACAATGAGCGGATGTTCATTGAGAATATGACAATTCTAGAAGCATGGAAGAAGGTTCAGGAATAGAATGAGCAAACTCTAGCCATGGTAGCTGAAGCATGTTAGATAGTTCCTGAACTGTACATACTCGAAGAAGTGCCATTGGAGGCCAAGATTCAAATGTTGGCTGCAGGTGTGCGCGATGCAAAAAAGAGAAGTGGCCAAGGTTTAGTTTGAGATGAACCTGAAGATAATAGAGTTTGAGTTGAAGTCACAACCTTCAACTCCACCAGAGGTCAGAGCATAGCGTGAAGCTACTATGAAGGATGGAGTCATCGTAGTAGATTCTACGGTGGTGGAATGCATTGCACTCTTCAAGCAATCTATGGAGGTACTTACAACTCTATAGGAAGATCCTAACATACAGAGGTTAAATATAGAGGCTCAGGAATTGTAGTAGTAATATGACGAAGCAAGAGCGACAATGCACACCATATCTATAATGCAAAGATTAGCAAAGCTGCAAGAGGCAAAACAACTGCTCAAACAGGTGGAAGCAGGGTAGCGGAAAGACGAAGTCCTCAAGACTAGATTGGGGCCTTAGCTGGATGAGGCCTATGTTATCTCCACCACCATTGGGGAGAAGTTGGCCAGCCTACAAAGAATGCAATAGAAGATCTAGGAAGACAGTGCATGACCAGCAATAGAGCAGCTGGTGGAGAAGATCAAGAAGGCAGCCACGCAGAGTGCGACTGAGGTAGTAGTGGCGTAAGTTGAGCTGGGAGGTCTTCGCAATAAGATCTCCATGCCAGTAGAGTGACTCGAGGGTGAGTTACAATATTTGTGTTGGGGGCCTATTGGGACAGGATCCCCTAGGGTCAATTTTAGGGAAAAGCCCAAGTTTTGGGTTAGAAAGCCCAAGTTTTTGTTATGTAAAGTGTAAATTCTCTTCAAGTTGTGATCGTAGAGTGCATAGAGAGTAAAGCTTCATAAAGGGTTTTTTCCTTATTTTATGTAAGTTACTGTGGTCCGCGGACCACGGGATTGTATAAAAAGGAGAGTCTTAGAGAATCTAAGAAAATTCAATTCAAGAAGATGAATGTAATGGGTCATTATAAGAAAGAGCGAAGAGTCTTAGAATGTAAGAGAGGCTTTGCAGCTGTGTGCGCAGATGCCTAGAGTAGAGTTTGCAGCTAAGTGCGAAGACCCCTGTAGCTGAGTGCATGAGGTAGTCTTGAGTCTGTAAGTAGAACTGAAGTATCAATAAAGAGATTATTCCAAAAATATCTGTGTTTTGGCTATTTACTTCTGTTATGAATGAATGTGATTATGATATCATGAATGATGGGCTTATGATTTAATATTGTATTGATGCATGATTCTGCATGATTTACATTGTTATATTAACACAAGTAATAATAAATGTTTACATGAAGAATATCTTTTTTCATGTTAAGGATATCAAACACTTGAGTTGATTTGGGTAATAACAGAATTAGGAGTAATCACATAGGCATGTAAGTAGTTTATTTACCTATTTAGGGTCCATGAAAGGTAGTCATAGACCTTCACGGAGGTATATAATCAGATTAGATAAGTTATATCAATAGGCCGTCGAGGCTTATCTATCTGCATGAAGGGAGGTTTAGGGCATAAAACGACATCAAACTCATATCTGGGTGGGAAAACTTGGTTCCATCACCCCCCCATACTGCTTCAGGTGAGATTTTATTTTGCGCTTTGTGGGTTAATGCCGAAAGGGCGAGTAGGATAGGGATTTGTTTGGCAAACTTAACTCTGAACCTGGGTCAGGACCCATTAAGCCAACAGGAATAAATCCAAAAGTCACTAGTTTACCACACCTCTCCTTAGCCATAGGCATTCACTGATATCAATACACTCTATCACTAATCTACCCTTCCATCTAATGAGCATCAATATTTCTTGCAAATGATCCTAGACTCGGGCCTGCAATATCTACTTGAGACCGACAGTTTCCAAGTCACCCTCTTCGCTGAAACTGTTCAATCCATCCTATCCTTAATTTCATGTTTTTTGTGTGAGGACGATGCCAATATGGCCAAAAAATATGTCTTGGTATTTTTGAACCAAATGATGCATCCTGACTACTTATTTGATATTCGAGCTTATCTATCTGTAGTCATAAGTTTTTAGCTACACCACTTTCCCACCACGACTTATTTCCAATATTATCCATTGTTATTCTACTTCTTTGTGTACACTCACATCGATGAGTTCGAATGGTTGGATATTAGTGTGATTACTTGCACCAAACAAAGAAATTTCATGTTTGACATGGATGTCATAGTCAAGAGGGGATTAGATGCTGATGGTTACTCTCAGTTCATATTGACTTATATGGCCATTGCATATAAGATCATCCATAATGTCTCTCCACCCAAAATTATTCCCCAAAAAAAGAGCTTCTCTAGCTTAACAAATACACTAGAGTGGGGGACTGGTATCATTTTGAGAATTATACAAAAATAAAGGTTTATGAGTGTGAGCTTCCTCGTTACCAGCTACCAGTGTTCATGCCTATAAGAATTTTTTCTCTAGACTTCATTAGGTAGAGCCTAAATGCATACTAGCTCCACTTCATCCTTACAAAGAAAAGACATATGTTTAAATTAGGGAAGCCTGTAGGGCCTTTTGTCATAAACTCAAGGTAGGCCTTCAAAGTAGTTGAGGCCTTACTCAAAATATGGATTTTGACTAGGGAGATATATGACATTATGATCCTAAGGGTGTCATTTCTTGAAGGAGAGAGAAGATCAAAGATTCAACTTATGACCATGAGTATAGGCCTGAAATTGAATGGAAATCTAATCTTTATTCAGGGCCTCTAAATACAAAAATTGAGATTGTGACCCTAGTGACCAAGGAAAAAGCACCAAAAAAGGACTTTTGACTAAGATGGAGATACCAATATGGAGGACGTACATGCAAATAAAAAGGCAAGAAACCAAGACTCTGAAGAAGAAGATTTTGAGACCAGGATAGTGGAAATAAGGCTAGGTCAACGAGGTTTCCAAGTGACCTTGGAGGATCCTTCTTAGGTTATTGCCTCATCCTCTTTAGAGCTATAAGTTATCCATTCTAAAGAGGGTGCAACTGCTACTGAGTCAAGTTGTCCTGTTGAAAAGGTCATTGAAGAAAGAAATAAGAAGGTGAGGGAGGAGATACATCAAAAATGGCATTTCACTTAGTACCCTATCAGACTAGACTACTGGCTGCTATGGATTTAGAACGAAATAAAATGAAGTTTTCACTACAACACCCATTGGCATAGTCTTTTCCTTTAGGCTCCCAGTTTAAAGCTTCAGATGTTTCGTTGGATCTAACAAGTGTTCCCTTGCCATATAAAATAAATTTCCACAAACAGGTTGGATAAATGCTATATAATGAGATCAACAAGAATTCAATGACTATCCTCAAAGCTAATAAGATGTTACAGAAGGTTGCAAACTCGTTGAAGCAATAGAGAACCAACTCCAGGGATATCCACATGTAGAATGAGAGTTTCAAGGAGCTGATCATGAAACTGGGGGTGAATCCATAGGATAAGACGATGGTTGAAGCCCTCCTTCAAAATTCTCAAAAGGAAATCTAGGAGCTAAGGCATAAACTGCAAATTCCAGGTAGTGAGCATGTGCAATATCAAGAGCTTTCTCAGGTTGAAGGAGAAAAGGATATCCTAGTTAGGGAACTTATTGAAAGGAATAGTGAAATAATATCCCTCAAGTAGTAGGCAGAAAAGCTGCAAATGAGAATAGACTCACATATATGTGCAGTGATTGTGCTAGAGGACCCTCAATATCCCATTGAACAAGTTACTAGGACCCTTACTGAGCTATGTCTCTCAAAAGGGGAGCTTAAGAAGGTACGAAAGGATTTAGATATTTCCCATGAAAATCTAGCTCAGAAAGAAAAGCAGCTGGAGGATGCTAGGACAAATGCCAAAATTATTAGTAAGAATCTATAGGAAGTATATTAGAAGGTCACTGAGCTGAAACAGAAAATGAAAGGGAATATATCTATGCTACAAGACAAGCAGTTGATCTAGGATGAGATCAATGAGGAAATGAGAAAACACTGGAAGCACATAAAATTGATGAATTAACACAAGATTGTGATCAAGGATTAAGAATTATTCATCTTGTCTGCCAAAGAGAATAACTCCTAGATTTCCAACAAGTTGATTCTGTTTGTTAATTGAAGGAAAATTAATGAGCTAAGGCTATTGATGTGGTGGATAGAGTGAGTGTTGTCATGGATATATCTAAAACTTTCCAAAAAAGGAGGCTAAAGTCAAATCCAAGGAATTCCTAGAAGTGGTATAAAAGGATGTGGCCACCTTTAGTGATGAATTTGAAAGGGTTTTCCTATTAGGATTACCCAATTGTTGGGATTTTCTAGGGGAGTTGACACCATGGGAGTAATATAGTCAGAGACTTGTAGAGGCCAAAAGAAAGGTATATTCTTCCCATGAGAAAACTACTACCCTCAAAAGGGAAGACTGTGGTAAAATATCTAAAGAGAGAATTTCAACTGCAGGGAATGGTGAAGAACCTATTTTGTCCCAGACTAAACTACGCAGGCTTGACCAACATTAAGATCGCGTATGAACAATTCTTCACAAACCTACAGCCATCTCCAACATTGTGGAAGTAATGTGAAAAATTCCTCTATCCTCTTGTGCATCAAATCATTGAGCCCTCGATGCAACCTCCACCACTAACCTATCATGATTGAAGATATTTATGATCATGTCAACTATGGCACTTCACTTTCTATCTCTTATGTAAATATTTTGTTTTAGTCAGTCAATTAGTATTCGGTTAGTACAGTTGTGCCATAGAGCACACTAACTTTTTGACATGATTATTCATTGCAATGAAATCAAGAAGGAATATGTTTCGTAACAGGTTCGCCCTCTAAGGCCCTATAAGGACAATTTTATGAAACTGCATAAAGGTTCAATTTTTTTAAGTATTTTGTTTCCAATGTGTTGTGGACTTTTGATAAATGTATGCTTCATGGAATATTAATACAAAGTTTTTGGCATTTCTAACTCATTTGAGTTTGCAATATGTATTTATTTTTATGTGTTTCCATATGTGTTCAATATTCATCTCAGGTTGCATGTAATAGTACTTGTTGGGTGTGTTTTTATGAATATATGGATTAATTTAAATCAAGTTCTCATGAATGATGCCTATATTGATATGAAAACTAGATCCTTAAATGTGCTGCATGTATGTTTTCATCCCATAAACATCTCTGCCTATTCCATTTCGTTTTGAATTTAGATGTATCATATTCTTAGAATTTAAGCCTAGTGTATCAAATTTCTCTTCTACTTAGCTCTCCTATCATATATCCTAAAATTAATGAGAAGCTACAAATTCAAATAATGTTTGCCACCGTGAATCTAATTTTTACACTTTTGTGAGTAATCATTTACATCAGATTGTTGCATTTCCTCTCTTATGGAAGGTTATGAACCAACTCTCTTTTAAAATATATTAAAAATTTAGTGTGATATGAATTTCTACTCAACCATAGAAACATTCATCAAGATGTCCTAGGCATTGGTCCCTCATCAACTCACCGGTTGTTTGTAGGAGTTACAACATCTTATGGTTCCATTCCCAGGGACCGAATTAGAATATTTTCCCTGGGTATAATATTTTCACACCCTTTGGTAAGGTTAGAAAAAAGGGGGGTGGGCTGAATATCTCTAACCTTGGTGACTCAACTGTCTAAATTTCAATTTTATCACCCTAGATTTCAAAAGGCCACATACTCACTCAAATACCTCAAAACAAAGAACTACTCATGTGATCAACCAAGAAATAATAATATCTAGGAGGATCAAGAAGGAGAGAACCCCAACCACTCTTGTTCCTGTGACCTCCTTTCTAGAAGCATCATGTTCCATGTCTTAGAAAGCTATAATAAAATGTCCCGATTTTCCTTCTAGGGTGTTGGAATATCCTCGAGAAAGTAGTCTACCATTCAACACATTCCTCTCAAGGGTCAAAGACAAATAACCCTGTGTCAATGAGCCTTCTTTCTCATTTCATCCCTCCCCTAAAATAGAATAGGTCAAAGACATCCTTGAGCATAGTCTCACGCAAATTGTAAACAACCTCCCAACTCAAATATAGTCACATATTACTCAAATAACCCCTCTGCAAGGACCTGTTACAAACCTATTACCACCTCCTTTGCTCCATGTGGCTGTCCCATTATTCTTCTTAAGAAAATATGCTCCATTGGACTTGCCTCAACCCTTGAATGGTATGCCACAATACTATCTCAATATCTTGCCAAGATTCACAAGAGAAGATGATATTTCAGCACAGAGGCATATAGAAGCTTTTTGTGCCTTTGAAGTAAACCTAAATGTTGAACACCTAGACATAGTGTTGACACTTTTTGTCCAATCTCTAGATTGGGAGGCTAGGAAATGTTCCAAATATCTACTAGATGCTTCAGTGACCACCTAGGAAGATATGGAAAATTACTTCATGCAAAAATTGGGGGAGAAGAGATATCATGGATACATCCTCAGTGAACTCAATGCCATGAAGAAGAAACAAAATGAAGACGTGTCAAATTTCATAAAAAGGTTCAATAAATTGTATAATAATCTCCCTAGTGAAATCAAGCTTCGACAAGTAGCTACCAATGTAGTCTCTACTAGGGCTTTTGAATGAGAGTTTTGTTTCAAACTTAGGGAGAGGAAGTCTCATACTTTGGACCATATTCAAATAGATGCTTTATATTTTGAAGCAAAATTTACCTATACTAGAAAGTCAAGACGTAGAATTAATCATGGAGAAAGGAGGAGAGGAAAAGGAGAAGCCGATTCCTCAATCCAAGGAAAGGAAATCCAAGAGAGCAAACTTGAGGAAATAAATAAATTTATAAGAGACCTATCTAACAAGCTCATCAAGTTGGAACTAGAAAATAATAATCATCATCTACAAAACCCACAAGCCCCTAATCAAGGTTTCAATCCTAAATATATGATAAATCCTTTGCAACTTTTGTAGAGGGAGAGAAAGGAGAATCAAGGCTAAATTCAACCTCCATTGTACCTAGAGGATGATCTAGAAGAACACGCACAAAAAACTAGTGAGGTTCAAGAAAATATATACTCTTCTTTTTCAAATGAGGAATATGAAGCTAAAGTACACGAGGAGGGAGGGGATGATCTAGATGCACCACTAGATGATGGTGAGGTTGAAGATTACTGTAGTCAATTTTCTTACTTCATGCAAGCACAACTGCATAGGAAATATGGTCTTAGGTCTTCCAAAAAGAGATCTAGAATGCATGACCAAAATGAAGAACCCTCTCCCCGAAATTCTCCTAAATAAGAAGAAAAAGGAAAGAGGCCTTTAGAATCAGTCTTACCCAAAAATAAGGAGTCCTCAGATCCAATCTCCTGTAATTTTGAAGCTTCTAAAGCATAAAAATCGCCCTCACCACCCAAACTAGTTTGTGTTAAGGAAAAGGAGCTTGCTAAGGTTGTCATTGCTGAAAAGAGTCTTGTTCTCTTCAATCTCTAAAAATAACCAGAGAAGGTCAAAAAATTTGTCCCACCGACTAAATTATAAAAGAAACCCAATTATAAAGTTCAGTTGTCTCAATTCATGTTTCCATCCACCATAACCCCCTACATGATAGTTTGAATCTCCAATAAGAAAGGCCAATGGTTGTATTTGTACCCCATGTTGAAGAAAAGGACTCTTCCACCTCCCATTTTTATGTTACCTTGATAGTAGATGAATGTTTTTTACATAAATACATGATAGACTCAGGCGCTTCTCATAACTTGGTGCCTTTATCCATCATGGAGCAATTGTAGCTACAAATAACCAAGCCATACAAATATCTATATTCCTTTGACTCCAAAAGGGTAAAGTGTTTGGGGATGATTAACTATTTGGTGGTGAATTTGGTTCATATTCTTGTAAAAAGTGTAGTGATGGATTTGTAGTGGTTGACATACCTGAAAGGTTTGGTATGCTCTTGTTCAGGTCACAAGGGCAAAATATTGGAGGATCCATTAAATTGGATCTGGCTTATGCTACCATCCCAATATTCGGTGGAGAAGAAAGATGACTATATAGGGAATCAAGGTTTGTTAACATAATTACAAGAGATAATTATTTAAATAATGCCCATGTGTATGGTAAAGAAAGAGAGTTCTCTTGATTTCTGTTAGAAGAAGATGATCTGATCTTGGAAGAGACACAATGCAACCTTTTGTCCAATTAGACCAAAAGTTACTGGAATGTGATAAGGTGTGGAATTTATACTTTGATGGTGCTTATTCCAAGGAAGGAAATGGGGTAGGTGTGTTGTTGATATCTTCAGAAGGGAGTTTAATCCCTCCCTCTTTTAAATTGGAATTTTAGGCCACTAATAACATCTTTGAGTATGAAGCTTTACTTCTAGGCCTAAAAGCTTGATAAAATATTAACATTGAATGCTTGGTCGTGTTTGGAGACTTAATGTTGGTAGTAAAACAAATCAAAAATCAGTGAAAAACCAAGCACCCAAGATAGAAGGCTTACCATAATGAGGTATGGGATCTAATTGATAATTTTTTCTTAGCCTTCAACATTTAATTATTGCCCAGAGAAAGAAATTGAATGGGACTCCTTCGCCACAACTGCCAGCAATTTTAAACCACCTCAAAATCCACTACTGAGGTACGAGGTTGAAGTCATATATATGCCATCAGTACTAGATAATTTCAAATGTTGGCATGTGTTTTAAGATGAGCAGAAGATTAAACACTTCATGGAAGTTATTGGGGAATTCTCAAATTCAATAATTAGCCAGGGGGATGGGAATACGATAGATGAACAACAAGTCGATTGGGAAGAAGCCATTGCAGGGCACAAGATTTTACAAATGAAGGGTAACACTATTCCCTGGGTTTTTGTTCCCTTGGAAATGTTGTTCAACTCAAATGATGTAGCTACCGAACCAACCAAACAAGAAATTTAAGAATAGGTTGAGGATTGCAACATCGGTTCAGAAAATGAGCCTCGATAATCACGCTGGAAAAAGTAATTTCTCACAAGTGAAAACAAAGGTATCTGAACCTTTTTAAAGATTATAAGGATGTTGTCACATGGAATGAGTTATATTTGTGGACAAATCCAACCTTCCTAGGAGTCTAAGACTCTCTAATGACAAACAAACCAAACAAGAGCTATCCTTCTCTAGATACACATCATTCTATGAGAGATCAAGTATTTTCCGATCTTACCTTAGGTCCAACGCTTGTTGTAGCAGTCCAGCCTTGCTGATACAGATGAGCTCCTCCTTCACTTTAAGACCTGCATACACTAACAAAGCAAACGATTACATAACACCTGAATATTTCATAAAACAAAGCATATTCATCACATAGACCAAGGAGTACATGAAATAATTCATTAACCACAAATCATTGAGAAGAATGGACTTATTTGTATTAAGGAAACAAAAAAGGAACCATTACAACCTGAGCCTTGGTGTTGTGCAAGCTCCTCCCAGGGTCCAGCAAGAGATTTCTCTACTTTGACAAGCTCACCCACTTCCAATATGGCAACAAGAAAGGATTGATCTCTCCTCACAAGTCAACAATGGAAGTCCTAATTCCAGCAGCATTTACCCTTTAGAATGTTCAGCGTTCAACCTCCCCTCCCATGGCCCAATGCCTGTATTTATACTATTCTAGAGGAGGTTATTCAGTTCCAACATCAATGGGATACTCCCTCTTTTGGATGGGGTAGCTCCTCTCTTGATGGGATAAGCTCCTCTATCATAGGGATGCATGAACCATCTGGAGGCGCTAAATACACGTCAAAAACTCTTCTAGAAGGCTCTAGAAGTGACCAAAAGTAACTTTTTAAAGATGAAACTTGCGCCTTTTGACCTTTACAGGGGTACGCACCCTAGCTTTAGTATACAGAGCGTATTACTACGCAGGTCTAATGTATTTGGAGTGCGTACACGCGGGCAAGGTAGAGAGAACCTGCGTACCCAGAGATAAACATGTTTTCAAGTGACTTTCTCTCTCTTTGAAGTTTTGACATGAAGAGCAGAGGTATGCGGCTTGACAAAGAGGACAATGTGGCTATTGATGAGGCCATATAAACCGCAGATAGTCAAGGTGACAAATTTCAGTGTAACAGATTGCCCCCTAAAGTACGAAGCCTGTAAGTAGATAAGGGTTTTATATCATATAGGAAGGGTGAAGTACTTATCATTTCGAGGATTATCTCGTGGAGAGCCCGGTCAGAACCTGCAATTTTCAACACAAAATACATGTATAAGATCATATCATTGCTGAGGTAGGCATTCCCATACTCAGATCAAAAACTTTAACTAACAGACTAACTACTCTGATACAGGAAGGATTTCATAATACATCATAATCATAGACTCGTGTAGACACAGTATGGGCACAGCCATCTGTTTATGATTGGTCTACAAAATAATGAATACAAA